>JAVJAQ010003842.1:0-18909 GCA_032362365.1 Zygogramma bicolorata
TGAATCTCAAGAACAGTGGAGTATATGTACATAGATTGTACAGTCATTATTTTATATTGGATGAAAGATTTAAGCAAGAATCCCTATATATCCGACCCCTGCAAGTATTCAATTTCCTACTTCTGGAAAATGAATACAGATGGAGCATCAGTTGAATGTTCCCAAAGCAGAATGCCATATTTTAAACGGAATTCAATTTAATTGAACAGAAATATACCAGATAAAGAATAAAATGTACTCAGAGATTCCAGGAGGCACCTGAAAAAGTAACACTCCTCGGAAAACAAGCGATTGGAACTAGACGCATCCAACATTGTAACATTTTTGTCAGTATCAATTCTCTTCTTCTGAAGATGCTAACCTTGTTAGCGGAACGCGCGTCTAATGCAATTAATATCAGTTTGATGTTGGGGTAATTGATCTCTACAAAAAGTTTCAACTTTTACACCAAAATTTCTAATGTCACCGTTTATCTATCGAATATAGTTCATAAATCAAATATTCAAATTCAAATATTTATTCAAAAAATTCAATATTTTGTGAAGATAATAAAATGAATTTATGTGTGAGCATATTCAATTGTTTTGCGATGATATCCAAGATTTCGAATGTCGCCAAACAACCTAAAAGAAATGTGAGAAGATATCCATAGAAATTTCAACACGAGTGCCAATACTTTATAAATTGTGTTTTTCCTGAGAGCGAAATGGAATTATCGAAGTAAATTTGACTAAAGCAGATGTGAATTGCCTAATTTCATGTTGTTCACCAAAAAAAAATCAATAGCGTCAAGGCGCTAGGTAGGTACTTTCTTGTATGATGGCTTCTTGTATGCTGAGTTTGAAGCAATTTTCACTTTCGGATGCGTTTTTTATTGACTTTGTTTTTCTTCAATCGAGTAACAAGAACTGAGGGAGAGAAGTTGATTCATTCAAATTGACAAAATGAACGGGCGACTTCGCCAAAAATTAAAATGATTGTTCATATGAGCTCATGACTAAACTAGTATTCCTACATCATAATTTTTTGTAAATTTCCTTCAGGGTGCATTGAGGTAGGAATATTACTTTCAATCGTATCAGAACAGCAATCTTTCTTGGGATCAATGAATGAAATTGAGGAATTGAAGTGAAAGACACTTCATCAACTCTTGTTTTGATGTCGCCAAATTGTCGAGTGATTTTATGAGTGGAATAATTTAAGAAGACCAAATTCTTGAACATTCTCGAAATGTGTCTGAAATTATGAGAAATGAATTTTTCCTGTTATATCAAGTCTACAGGGTAACACGAAGTATTCTTAGTTTTGTACAATGTTACATGAAAACTATTCCAAACATGTCCTAGTTATAAATACCTAATCAGATAAGTGAACCATTCTTTTTTCAAAATAGGTACAGTTTGACACCGCCCGCGTAAGAGAAAGTTTCCATTGTACTTTTCAAAGATTTGTATTCCATATTCCTCACCTTACAGAAACCTTCATATTCATAATTTCTTCCCCGACGGCAGTTTCTTGTAGATATCCGAATACCCTTTCACATAACTTCGGAGTGATACCAGGGTCATCTGGAACCCCCATCATAGTATGAGTTTTCCCAGTGGAACTCTGTCCATAAGCCAAAACGCAAGAGTGAAATCTTTGTTTGACTGACTGACTGATGACTTTCTCAACGGATTCGAAAACCTGTAAAAGAGTGGTGATAATATGTATTAACTCCTTTGAGATTATATAAAATTATATAGAGATAATATTTTGAAAAACATTTCACAAAGTAAGGTCGATAAAAGATATGTAAATGCTTATAGAAATACATAGGAGCCGTACACAAACAAATTAAGTTTAAAAAGTTATGAGTGAAATTTCACACATATTTATGTAACGCACACCAACTACACATGTGCATATGACTGAAGCAGCTTTTAAATTCACAAGAGTAAAATATTCATTCATACCATAACAGCATCTGTCAATCAGGAATGTTTTCAATTCAGACCTGAGACAACTGTCGAGTTTTTCAACTCATTGGGTAAATGATATTTAACCCCCATATAATTCGGGGAGTTTTCAAACATTGCAGTAGAGTGTTACTGAAGCCTAACCGAGTTATCATGTCGTATGCCATATTTTTCCTGAACATGATTTACATTTATAAATAAATTGGGTAGATGAATTTTTTGATACAGGTCAGTTTCTTTGATGTTCAACGTATCTTAACAAACAATGCATTTGTTTTCAACAATCAGTAAAGGAATTCTGTGCTTGCTTTCGATTATTCGGGAAAAAAAAGTTAGAGGAAGAAGGTGAGCGGTTACCTATGTAGTTAGGCTTCAATATCCGCAAACACAATACTATTGCGGATGGATCAGAATCTACTTAGGAAGACTGATACGGTTACTCAGCGAAATTCGGAAGCATATCTCAGTGCATATCTACACAACTAATAATAATAATTCAACAATGTTTTTCATCCTATTCTTTTTGGAAAGATGGAGATCTACTACCCTAGTGGTGTTCAGGTCATACGTGCATAAGCGCAAACAAATTTCTGTGACGATACTAAGTCATTGTCTGTAGCCACTATTGAACATGGTATCCCACAAGGGTCGTTCTTGGGCCTTTTATTACTTTCGCTTTCTGTGAATGACTTACAACTTTTTCACGAATTATCTACAATGTATTCAGTGTAACGATGACACTTCTCTGATATCAAGAGAGATAGACATTTCACAACTCCGTATGATATCGAGTATTGCAGAAGGCTTCCTCTTGGTTCACAGCAAATTAACTAAAATTAAATAGGTAGAAGACTCAGGAGATACTTTTCTTTTCAAATTCTCATAAGTTCCAAAGTACTGATGCCGAACTATTCGGTGTCAATATAGATAATGAGCACTCATGGTCAGATCACATAGAGGAGCTCGGTAAAAAATTAGCAGCATGCATTTTTGCCTCCAGACAGCTTCGTGACTCTCTGAACATTGACGCCTTATTGAAGGCATATTTTGCACTGTTCCACTCGAAATTGGAATAAAGGCTAGCATTACGGGAAAATTCGTACCACTCTACCAAGATTTTTAAACTTCAAAAAAAGGCCATGAGAATAATATGTTATGCTGGATTAAGAGATAGCTGCAGGCCTTCATTTATCATAAATAAAGTTATGCCTTTACCATGCGGTTATATTTTCAAAACACTTTTCGAAATTCAAAAAACAAAACCCAAATTCGCTTCACATTCCGAAGTTCACAATCACAATACTAGAAATCGTAACCATCTCGTAAAGCCCCGTTTTAGACTCAACAGATCCTGAATATTTATTTGTAAAATTATATTCCGGAAGGAATGAAAATTCTTCACATGACAACGTTCAAGAAAAATATCCTGCAAAATCTGCGCCATTGATAATTATATATATTCTTAAACATCAATGTGAAATTTTATCTCAGATGACGTCCTTATATTTTAAATTCTGATTTTCTGCCCTTAAAGTATTTTTACGAATGTTTTTCCTGATTGACTTGCATCAAACAAATATCTCCTATATATAACGATGTCAAATGAAATTCTATTCTATTCTAAATCGTTCGGTATTATATCATAAATATAGGGATTGATATGTATGTAATTTTTACAGGCAATTTGCTTTTCGATCCTACACGCATATTCGTATTCTGACTTGATGAATACAGTGACTGAACCAATTTATTTTTAGTTGGGAATCAACGGCCTTTAGGTTGTCGATACTGATCTAAAGATCCACCCTGCATTGACGAGGACCAAAGAACCCGAATCCGGAGGGGACCCCGTAAACGGAAATTAGTTTCGGCAATTCTGTCATAGTCAATCCATGCAGGATTCATTTCTGTGAAAATTCCTGAACAGATATCCACAGATTTTATCAAACCAACGTCCCTCGAAGTATTTGCCAAGAGACCACTTCTTGGGTCAGTAGAACCCGTCATTTTTGTACAGAGATTTACTTGAATGCCATTCAATAATTATCTTTCTGGTATATAGCCATGGGTAGTAGTTGTCTTCCGGCAAATATCTGCTCAAGCTTCTGTCCGCTTCCGAGAATGTAACGGTAAAAAATAGTTTTCACATTATTTAGCTCGTGGAACCGTGCATTTTGCATAACTCTTCAATTTATTCGATTATATGCGAGTCCTGTAATTATTGTCCTAGTGGCCATATTGATAAAATTTATACTCGTTGTAAACGTTGGAAGTACAGTAAAGATGAATGAACCGGCAAATATTCAAAGACGATCACAGGATGCGGTTTGTTTACATAGTTGTGTTGGAAAATGTAGAAAACCATCGAGGTATGTTGCCTGGAAATTGACTTGAATATTACCGCTCAATGTAACAAAGCTTCAGACATTCTATGAAAAGAAATTCGGACTCAAGCGAACTTTGAGACATCTTCGTAATGGATTTGGAAAAGAAGCACCCAAAATACACGAATTAAACTGAGGAGATAAGCCTGCAAACGGTTAGTAAGAATTTTTTCTTTTTACTTCATTCTTGAGTTGAAGGTACTTCTTGAAAAATATAAGTCAACATCCTCCGGAAGTTATATGAAACATGCTTGGCTTGCATACTGTGAGGTGAGACAAATTTTGAAATTCACAAATTACTCTAGGAAGTCTAGGATCTGCAGAACTGTCAAATGAATTCAAAATATTCACGGAAATTGTTGATTAACAGTTCTGGTGTCGTTGAATCAATCTTAAATGGCAGATGGAACGTATGCCAAGATGCATGTATCCAGTCTAATCATCATGAGAAAACACTGAATATGAAGTAGAATTTCTTCGCGCTCCAGGCCATTTGGGTACTATTCAAATCGATAATTCCAAAGCTGGTTACACTAGAGTCGAGACAGAAATATTCGAAAATGAATTAGAGACCAATTTGTAATTCATTTGACTAGTGAATAGTTTGATACAAGAGTGTAGGTACACTTTGGAGAGTTGACGTTTTTACTCAATTTTTCATGACAAATCCTATAAAAACCAGCTGATATTTCCAGAATGTCACTGGGATTCCATTATATCATTAAGGGCCAGTTGCACTGCTTTTCTTAAGTTGTGCTTAAACTGAGCCGGGCTTCGTTGCTATGGATTTGTCAATCAGCTTCCTTGTTCCTTAACGATTGAGCTAAGCTTAGTTGAATCTCCACTGAGTTGAAGCGGTGCAACTGGCCCTAAATAACTCAAATATAAACCAAAACAAAGGAAGACATACTCTTTTCATTTCAATTTGTATATATTGATGATTTATTGCAATGGACGCCACAAGTTGACAATTTATATAAAAAACTAAGAAAAGTCTGCTATTCTCTTAGGTATCTCTCAAATTATTGTAGCAAAAACATCCTGCTAACCCTATATTATGCAAATTTCAATTCTCATCTCAGGTATGGTACAACTGGGGCACAAGCTCCTCTATAGGCCGAGTGTTCACCATTCAGTAAGGATAATGAGGAACCGGAATTAAAAAAATGTTCCCTTTTTTTTTATTTTATCAGATAGAGCATGAAAATCTGTGCATAAAAATACCCTTCTTGCCTCGATCCTTCCACTATTTTTTTTAAAAACCTCTACTATGTAACGGAAAATATCAAATGATGACGTCAACACGTTCATTCATAAATACAACCATATGAAGTTGGGTTTTGGTAAGCCACACCCCTCCTAATTAATGAATGAATATCTTAGAGGAATTTCATTTTTTGAAGTTGCAGGAACTTATTACTGTTGACTTGACAGTGTTGACATTCTTTCGCAACTTTTCATGTTATTTCGCGCTTCAACGGAAAATTTTCCGAAATTATGGCATCGAAGAGTGATTTTGTGAAGTTTTGCTTGGTAACTGAGTGCAAGAACAACTCTAAAGTTTCCGCAAATAAGTACTTTTTTCTGTTTCCGTTCGATTCATCGAGAAGGAATGACTGGTTAACTGCTTTGAATGGATGTGATAGGGTTTCTAAAAAAGTTAAGGGCCTACGTTTGCGAGGATCATTTCAACGTAAGTAACTGAAAATTGTGATTCGGTTTAGGAATTGATCGTATAAAATACTCTTAAAATGATTGCTCGTTTCTGTAACAATACCTAAAAACTAATCCAAAATAATAACTAGAGTTCAAAACTAGCCATCCACAAACACGTTCGTGTAGTTGTAACTACTACTATAAGAAATAATAATGAATATGACTCCAAGAAAGTGTTCATTGAATTGATATTTATTATAGAATTTGGCTAGGCTTAGCTTTAAGGTATTGTAGCAAGATCACACTCGAAATCACATTTGCTAGTTCAATAATCTCGAATTCCATTTATAATCAATAGACCAAAGAAAAACCACATGACATACCTTTTTTTAGTTGGAAGAAGATGCAGATAATTTTTTGAAAGTGAAACTGATGAATGATACACCTAGATTGAAGAGGGATGTTGTGCCAAGTATATCTGTGTCTGGTCCGGGTGAGAATGGAGTTGAAATGAAATGAAAACAACAAGCTGAGGTGAGTGGAAAAATTCCGTTTTAATTCATATTCTGGCCCATTGATCTGTTACGAAAAAAAAAAACAATAACTAAGTAATATGTATTTGTAAGTACCCAACAAATTCCAATAATAGTGCTGCTTATGCTATTTCATAGTTTTTCTGTTTAGAAGTATTTTTATGTATTATATTCATTATAGTGGCTCGTTTTTTCCTTTTCTCATAAAATTCAAGTTTGATTTCACAGGTTTATATTTTTGTCAATGAATCAACACTTTTGACAGTATACTCATGACTCACTGGAGTTTTTATCGATGAAATGTATCATCATTTGGATGTAATCTAACAGAGCCATTGAAATAACTACAAATAAAAACATATATTGTAAGAGTAGAATAAATACAGACAAAAGATTACCACCAGTTTGTGGTTATTGGAGGTATATGTGTTACCGTTTATTCGTTGTTGCATACCATTCAGATTAATTGCACTTAATGTTGTTTATTTCTCTCAAAGCAAGGGTGGCCGACTCATTTTCTCTTCTCGTTTGACAATATACTCATGACTCGCCGGAGTTTTTATATCAGTACATTATTGGAGAACACTCAATTAACATCAACAAACATTTCAGATGAACGAGGACCATCTTGAACAACCTGTGCCAGCTAAATGTGAAAGAGGTCCAAAGAGTAATGATGTGCATAGTCAAAAACTATCCAGTTCCACCTACTCTGCAAGCAGTATTGATACAAGATCAGCAACATATAAAGATTCTAACTATGACCCTGATTCTTCAGATTCTGCTTGTGGTGATATCCACAGTTTTCTACAACATACTCTAATAATGATAGAAACAAATCCCAAAATATTTTTAGGTTTGCCTTTGAAAAGTTACTTTCTGATAAAAATGCTCTCCAATTCAGTATCTACGAGTACCGTCAATATTTTAATAAATTTGAAAAAGATTAGACTTGATTATGCATTCAAATTATTAGGTATACATTTTGGGATGACAGATAGTAATGGGAAAATATTTAGGAAGACAGTAATTAAACTAGCTCAAGTACTTCAGGAACTAATTGTTTGGCCAGATTCCAGAAAAATTAAACTACATTCACCAATTTTTTTCAGAGCTAGATATGGAAAAGTTGTAATTATTCATTGTTTAGGAATCGAAATTGAGAAGCCTTCTAATCCAGTCCATCAGGCACTTACCTAGTCCTAATATAAGCATTGCAATACAATAAAATATCTTATTTCATGTCCTCCTGATGGATTGGTCACTTTCATTTCAAATGGATTTGGTGGGAGAGCAACCGATGTTGATAATGTTGAAAATTGTGGATATCTGGAAAAATTAACACCTGGTATGCAAATAATGGCAGACAGAAGGTTCAAGAACATGTCATCTCTGCTGACAGAAAGAAGATGTGCTTTGATAAGACATCCTTCAGTTTCAAGTTCAACTCCAAGCTCACCTGCAGAAGTGAAGGAATCCAAGAGAATAGATGCTTTGAGAATACATGTCGAAAAGTTATCGGGAGGCTGAGAAATTTTAAAATGTTAGAACCCCATTCTTGTATAGATCAGAATCACATACAGTTATTGGATTATATTGTTGTCATTGCTTGTGGAATTACTAATTTTCAGGGCCCTTTGTTCAGAAATTGATTACACACTTTTAGATGTGTGATTTTCAAAGCAATTATTTGTGTGAAAGGTGTGTTTTTTTTGGGAATGTCAGTTGTTCAGCACTATGGCTTGCAAACCGAGTATCCAATTTATTTCAAAATTGTTTTTCCTTGAATATTGAAAAAATCCTCATCTTGAACACTTTGATGAGTTGTATGTATTGTGATTGAGTTTTTGAATAATTCAAAGGTCTTTTTTGGCATTTCAATGTTTATATATCTCTAAACAGGACAATTTGTGGAAAATATTGCTATAGCATGGAAAACGTTTTATCTCTCATAAAATAATTTTATAGTGATTGTATTTCAACTGCCCAATTTAATTTATTCACTGTCGAGTTGTTCATTAGTCATACGTTCTGCTAACCACTTACCCTATATATAAAAAATTTGTATTATTATACTAGTTTAATACAGAAATGTAATCCGAAACTATGGTCATGAAATGCTCAGGGTACCATGTATCAGAAATATTATCATCTATTTTGAAATTTGAAAAATGTGTACAAATAAATAGATTTCATATTCATATTTTTTCTTAAACCCCAATTTATATAACATGGCCACATAAAATTATATTCATTTTCAATCATTTGAAAAATCATCTCATGGTAAACTGAAATATAAAACTGATTTGAAAATTGATTGATTGTTTAGTATAATTTTTTGAAAGCTTATTTGTATAATATCTTTTAATAATTTTGTATCATTACTTTTGGTATATTTTTTTACTATTATTCACTCATGTATTTCATTTTATCGGTAATTATTTTTTATGCTCTAAATGAACTAGCCTTTTGAAAAAAAAATGCTTTCAATATGAACATAGTTGAAATACTGTATTAATATTTATAGAGAATAATTCAATAATTCAATTATTAATATATATATATATATATATATATATATATATATATATATATATATATATATATATATATATATCTACCTACTCCCCAGGTATTCGTATAGGACAAAATTGTAATCATTGCTTTGTAGCTGATATCATGAGTTTTTGGTGGGTTTTTCTCATGATGGTATTTTGAGAAATTGAAAGCATTCACTTCAATTTCTTTCCTTGAAATAATTGTTTTGCTTCAAATGTAGGCAAATTTTCAACTTCTCAAAATACAGCAAATGCATCACCTCTTATTTTCCCACTAATAATTTTTGGTACAAAATTAATTGTCATTATTATTTCAATAAATTATGAAATCCAAAACAGTTTTTTTTTCAAACAGCAAACTTTTTGGAAAGTATCAAAAAAACATTCAGTATTATGCTTTATTTCACAAAAAATCAATTCAGAAATGATATGGACTGGTTGAACTAAAAAATCAGAGTAGGAGAAAAAATTATTCACAAATTGTATAAACATTTCAATGTTCATTATAACTCAAAAGGGTTTGGACTTTTTTTGAAAGCGACAGGGGGTAATACATATATAGTACACAACTTACTAAATGATAGAGGGCATCAAAAAAAACATAAAATAATATATTATGCATGGTCATGTAATGATGGTATTAATAAATGACCATTCTTGCATATATATATATATATATATATATATATATATATAGTATTTAGTGAGTTGGGTATTCATTCTTTCACTAGATATACTATTGTCAACAACATTTTTCAAGAAAGTTCTGTCTCCAGCTACCATGGGCTCCAAATCTAAAGTTCCTATTTCTTTGGCAAGAATGAATTTCTTTGACGAAGCCATTGACGCCAACTCAGACTTCTTCCAGTAGCAAGTGACTGCAGTAGGAGAAGGTTCTTCACTACGTCGATGAATCCCAGTCGAGAATGCAATAGCATGTTTGCATCCCCCTGAAAAATAGTCAAAGTGGATTATGTGTTGTATAATCAAATTATTATGAGGAATGTTGTTATTCTCACACAACAGCCACCTGTGAATCCCACTGGCTGTCAGTAAAATGTAACCAAAACATGCATGTCAAATAATGGGAAGGAATGGTTTAATCCTCCCAACTACTTTTGGTTTCATACTTGGAAAGCTCTGATGATATTATAACAGATGTGTTTGTAGGTGAAATGTCTCATATTGAAAATAAATACAATAAAAAGAGATATGGTTATTCCAGATTCCACATCTACCAGGAGTCGTTTTCAGAACTCTAAAGGTATTTTAACGGATACCACCATGAAACGCCTTGAATAATACCCCACTTGTAAATATGTTTCTCACTATGTATAGATATCACCATTCCGTCTTTTTTGTTTCTTGATCACTCCAGTGGCAACAAAAGTTGAGACTTTTAAAAGTATAATACTAATCATTTCAATAACTTCTTCACGATCCATATTGATTCCGACTAATTTCAAGTAGGTAATATTGTCTTGGTTAAACCAATTGATTTGTATGACACAAACTTCCTCTCTTCGTAATCTTTAATTTGTTTTTGAATTACTGGTAATGTCAGAAAATATTGTGTTTTATGCACATACGTTAAGTTCATAGTTATTAATTCTTAGTTGAAAAGATGGCCATCTTCTTAGTTGTTAGTTTTATTGACAGACGAAAGTTTATAAACCCCCAATGGGGTTTTCCTGTACTCATTCATCTTTCTTAGTTATTAGTAGTTGATTGATGTTAGTTTCGTTGAGTTCATAAATCCAGCATTGGAAAGATAAAAGTTTGACTTATTAGACATCTTTTTATTTTAAAGTTCATTGAGTTGCTGATCCTAAGAAATGAATTCTTATATAGCGATGTAAATACAAAAAAAATGAAATATTTAAAATAATGTCATCAGCTAATACCACAATAAATGACGAAGAAAAAGATAGTAATATCTATTGAAACAGTTATGGTATAACCAACTAAAAAAAATAATGGATACATAAATATTTACAGCTTATCCAATCCATCTTGGCACAGAACTGATAAAGTATATGCCCAGTATTCTCTGTGAAATATACTAGGGTAAAAAAACACCTACTATATGAGTTCACTGTGTTGAAATTTATTCCTATACGGTGTCTTTTCTTTTGTCACGGTCTAAACTACCAGTGTGCAACTGGAAAAGTAACTGAGTTTGTGCCAAGATGGATTGGATAAGCTATAGTTGATTTTGTTTAGCCCAGGATCTCACTTTTTATTTTTAAACTGTATAGTGATGAAAAAATGAAAAACTAACAATTTCAATATTGGTTTGAAATAGTTATTGACCGTTTGAAAACGAACCTATTTTTTTAGTTTTGTATTCGAAAACTACTATTTCCTTACTAAAACACAGGCCAATTTGAATTAATAGTAATATTAATAATACAGGAACAAATGTTTTTGCTTTCACATTCTTTAAACAGTTTTATTCTGTTGGTGGTTCGAATAAGAGTGAAAGATCTCACTTATCTTTATTAATATAAAACCTATGGAGAAGTATTGTTTACTTCTCTGATATTTATTTGATCCATATAAATTATAAATGACTGGAACAAATCCAGTTAAGAAAATATTCATCAACTATAGTATTTTGAAATATTACCTTGTTCACACTTCATCAACAAAAATGACCAACAGAACATGTAGCTGAAAAGCAGATAACTCAAACTGATAAGAATTTCCGAAGGCAGATTCTTTGAAAAGACATAGTACTGAGGGTGTTTAGTACGAGATCAGGTGTGCCATGTGCCACCATCAACTGATCACACACAGATCAAAAATACAAGTTCTATTTCTAGCCCAAAGGATACTGCATACCACAGTTTATCTTCAACTTACCTAAATGAGCAGCACAGTCTTCACATTTGACAAAGTTTTTCTCGTTCTCTTCTTCGTTGAACTCCATTACAACTGAATATGCTTTATTCCTCATGTTATGAATACATACATTGTCATCTAGTATTCAGCAAATTTATTATCTTCTGTCCACAATATCTTGATGTGAAGATTCCTTTCTGCCTTTTTACAAGCTGTTACACTCTAGCAACCATTGCATCCTGATAACGTTTAAAAAAAACTCACTTGCTTATCATTCGAAATGCCTTCAGATCCTTTAAAACTTCTTCTTAATTAAGGATATGTGCAATCCCTGTTGACTTCTATTCTAAACACTAAATGGTGATACATTAGTGTTGACAATTTTCAGTTCTTTATCCCTTATTAAAACAACATATCTCATTATCTTGTATTACCTTATCCACAGGCATTCATAATACATTTTTAAATACTCTGAGGATATAATGTAGAGCGTGTTCAATCTTTTCTGTGTAGCATTGGGAAACTTGGACACCTTTCAAACACTTCCATAGTTTTTCTTCTCATACCGCTGGAATCATGTTCATTATACAAAATGAAATTTTTCCTAACTAGTTATAACATGAATAGCAACTATTCCAATTTCTCTAGCATCTGCCCAAGTAGGTACAACGGACTAGCAACAATGCAGCGTATCAATGTTGATATGGTCATCATTGGAGAATGGAATGCCAGGCCAAGTCTTAATGTGAAAGTACCCATATCTTGAATCAACTTCATCTTATACCTATAAACACATCATTGTGAAAAAACATAAATATTCAACCTACCTACCTACATTCTCATTCAACATGATCTTCATATGAACCATCTGCATGGCGAATTTGGATAATCAAAGGAAAATTCGTGAACGTTCAAGAACAAATTGCTCGAAAAAGATAAAAATTATGAGGTTATGGTTGGCTGGTTACTGCATTTATGGGGATCGACCGTGGACATATACCCAGCATCAAGTTGATTTCTTGCTATCACAGGAAGGAATGTACCCTCCTAGGCACGTCTGGGAAATCCCATGTTCCCACCTCGTCGTCTAGTTATGTTACACGCTCCAAAAGCTCAAAACCCGTTCGTTTTTATTTCTTAAGCTCCATGCGCTCAGTGATCAGCTGATCTCGGCTCAGTCTCTACTCGATCCATGAATCAACGAACTTAAATCACTAAATGACGGGGAACAGCAACGTTTAACCACGTAACTGGCCCAAAAGAGTGCCTTTGTCAACAGCAAAACTGCTCAGACGCCATTGTAACTTTGAATGTTGAATGATGTGAATTTAGCTGCTGTCAAATTAATCTCGTATTACCAACTCACTGTAGTAAATCTAAATATTTTATAGTATTTCGTAGTATTTTATCGTAACTAGAAGGAGATGGAGAGCATTTATGAATGAGTAACTGTTGACGTCATCATTTGATATTTTTCGTTACATAGTAGAGGTTTTTAAAAAAAATAGTGGAAGGATCGAGGTCAGAAGGGTATTTTTGTGAACAGATTTTCATGCTCTATCAGATGAAATAAAAAAAAAGGGAACATTTTTTTAATTCCGGTTCCTCATTGCGAAGTTAGGATTTAGGGATTCTTGTAAGGAAACATTTCAGAATATGAAAATACTAACAGTTGCGGGAATATACATCCTTGAGGCTTGCACATATGTATACAGCAATAAAAACAAACTGGCTGCCAATAGATCAGCACATAATTACTGTACACGAAATACCCACCTAATCCTCCCAAGTCAACATCGCACTGTACTCTATCAAAAGAGTTTTGAATATCTGGGATGCAAACTCTATAACAGACTTCCTGATGAAATCAAAGTCTCACGAAATGTATACATTTTCAAGAAAAAAGTTAAGAAGCTACTATTATAAAAAAATTGCTACACTGTAGAGGAGTTCCTGTCGTGATTTGGCATTTGTATGTGATGTATATGTTTTTATATTTATATAAATTTACAGTTGATTTTATTCATACAAATTTGTCCTATGTGTACCTATGTGATGTTTCTATACTAATATCCACTTCTATTTATTTCTTTTATTTATATATGTATATCTATCTAATGACGTTTTACTCTTTTTTATTTATAGTACCACGCTGTTGGTGTGCAAACTAATTTGAGAAAATAAAGAACTTATTATTATTATTATTTACATTTTTCTACACACATGTTGTGTTCGATTTATTTCTATTCATTTATTTCCATTTGATTCTGTATATAAATGAGAATTATTTTCTTATATATTTGACTTGACTTGACAAATGAAGGCAATAAAAATACAGGAATGAATAGATGAGCTTCACGAAGATAACGTTCATAGAATATTTTCATTTCATAGATATTTAATAGTATATTACATACCTAGGCGGAAAGTTAATTTCTCTCGAAAGAAAAATTTGCGTATCTACGCCAAAGGCTGAATTCAGATAGATCCGAAATCCGATCGTACGACGATCAGATAGCTTTCTGATTGGTCTAAATTAAAATTTAGACCAATTTAGACCAATCAGAAAGCTATCTCATCATCGTACGATCGGATTTCGGATCTGTCTGAATCAAGCCAAAGGCCTCGGTGAGAGAGGAGTTTTGAATTTCACCAAGGTTTGTACAATATTTTATTCACAATCATTCTGAATAATTTCATGAGATGAACAAGAAATCAATTTGAAATTAATTTCAATATATTTTGTTTCAAGTATGCATTGCAAATAGACGAACTTCATCAATCTCCCAACAAATGTCATTAGGTATTGTCTTTATTTGTAAATGTTATTCACCTACGTAGAGGTTGAAATATGAATCTTGATTATGTATCACGAGGATTGCTGCGAATAAGCAACGTTTGGATTACTTTATGAAATATTATCGGCATTTCTAACAATAAAATTGGACTGGCCTTTAATGACGGTAGCGCTGGATCCTATACTCGAGAAAATTGCTAATAAAGCAATAACGTGCTCTTACTGGAAATAAGTGTCCTAGTTAATGAAGAGGTTTGGTGTTTTTGAGGAAGAAACTTGGTATCTACATCTTTCCTGCGCTTGGTACTGAAATAGTGTGTAAAACTCTAATATCATCTCAGGGATAGCTCGTTTCGTATTACAGAGTTAGGGTGTATACGTTAGCGGGAATAAAAGCACTTCATGCATTGAAAAGGAGACAAGGTCGGCAAAGTATTTTCCAACCTCGTCTTGTTCTGAGTCAACAATCGGTCACTTTACAACCTGAAAGTGGTCAGAAATAATAACTTTTGTTCAACGATTACTGTTCAAACTAACAGACAGCATTTCCGCAATCCTAATGTATGGAGCCTCTCCAGTCATCTCACCTCGATGATCGGAAACCGAAAATAAGAACGAAAAATACGTACTTGGTCCTGCTTGCAGCTTTCTTGGAAGCAGTAGTCGAAGGTGAATCTTCTTACTCTTTCTCGGCTGTCTCCCGCATTCTGTTCTGGTACCTGGACGACGATAAACCACTTTAAAATTAGATCAAAGACAGTTGCATGCAGCGTGTCGAAATCATTATGAAGCGAATTCGGTCCGGATGGATGTGTTTGTGACGGTATTATCGTTTGTTTTGACAATCGGCAAATGATCGTAATTAGGGTTCGTTGGAATATACGAATTTAGACAAAGGATGAGATATGCCTGAACTCTTCGGGTCGACTATTGGGATGTCCAGAGAAGCGATACGCCCTCCGGTTAAGATGTCGACAAGGTGTAAATTAGTTGACAACTTCGCCAAAGTGGCGTTGGTATCTCAATTCGAAATTTTAATCTGACTACAGCTTATCCAATCCATCTTGTCACAGAAATGATAACTTATATGCTCAGAAATCTCTGTGAAGTATAGTGTATAGTAAGATAAAAAAAACACCTATTATATGTGTTAACTATGTTGGAATGTATTCCTAGTAAGTGTTTTTTTCTTTTGTCGTGGTCTGTTCGCTCAACCAGTGTGCAACTGAAAAAGAAGCTGAGTTTGTGCCAGGATGGATTGGATAAAATGTACAATTATGCATAAAATGTTCAATAAACATAATTTAGAAACATGATGAGCATAAACGACGAAAACCACTCTCGATAACGATCGCATGCATTTATATTTTTGATTTTCGAACAATGTTGAGAACGTCAAAGTGGTGCGAATTTGTTGATGTGCTTGTCAAAATGACGCTGCAATCCTAATTAGAAATTGAAATAATGATAGTTGGATAGATTGAGTATCACCAGGTTGAATTGTCATTGTCTCAAAATCCATCCCTTGTCATCAAAAACTTCAATATTACCAGATCTCAAATGGGAAATGCTTTGCGAAAATGCAACTTTGAAGTGATTGCGTAATCACAAATTCAGTTGATTGGAAGGGGAGTTATTACACAAGTGCTTCAAAATTACCGATAATTTTCCATGAAAGCATGTTTTCTGAAAACTGCATGAGTTTATTTTCATATTTTGTCGAAAGAGCCCGACTCCGAAGGAGGGCTCTTTTAGCAAAATATGAAAATAACCGAACGCAGTTTTTTTACTGACAACATGCTTGAATGGAAAATTATCAGGTTTATTTTGATGCACGAGTGTAATCCGGTAGAATATTTCCGGAGTTAAAACAACGACCTTTAAAATTCAGTATTTATGCCTGTCAAGATGACAAATGTACATTTTAACAATCGTTACTATAGATACACGGACCGAGCGGGTATTTTTCGATACCTACCGGGTATTTACCAGCCGGAAAATATCCCGCCGGGAATTTATCGCTGTAATTGGTCGAAAATGTCCCGCTTCATATGGGATTTTTAACATACGATGGAAATATTCGATAATTTTACACTTCCCAAGATTCATAAAAATCCTGGTGCGTTGACTGATATGCTTTTGTTTAGTCAATTCCTCTCGACCTGAGAAATCGAAGTGAGAGCTTGCATTTTTTGACAGTAGGTGATGATGCAAATGCGATTATCCAAAGCTGCAATTCCAATCAAGCTACAGCTCACGAGTGAATTTCGATACCTACGATCTCATTGGCTAAACACTGACGGGATCTTTCGTTCACCAATGGAATCATTAGTACAGATTTGTGTAGACATGACAAAAGCTAACCCCATATCGACGATTTTGACAGTTTGATGTATACTTCGATTTGAAATATTAGAAATTTTAAAGCCTTTAAGCCTTTGGAAGTTCCAATAAACTGAATATTCAATTCCATTCCATTTATAGCCGATTGCACCATGGTTTAGGAGATTATTAAACACCCATCAATGAACCCTCACTTAGCTTTCAGAGTCCCTTTGTTAATGGTCTCATGAAAAAAAGTCGGTGCAATCGGCTGTTAGTTTCGTTCGTTTCATTTCACGTGGTACTTGCCACTTTTCTATCGTTACTATTGCTATTGTTGGGTGTTTTTTTTAAATTCTAGTTACTTTTATAATGAGGAATTATGCTCTGTTTGTGGTGTTAATGGAGCCGATTCTAATTATTCCTTAGTGTTAGGAAATAGTTTCAACACATATTTCGAAAATAGTTTTGAATATCCCAAAATCAAAATTGATATCAGTTGATAAAAGAACGCGAGATTACTCTGGCGATAATGAAAACCAACTTCACGTTGGATGACCTTTCTCAACTTACTTGGGTAGAAATTATATTTGTGTGATTTATTTGTTTTCCAGAATTTCCCAGTTTAATATATTTTTTTCAGCATTAGTGACAATGTTTGTTACGTGCCTAGTAAAAAAGGAAGCAAAAATAAAAATTTGAAATTATGGAATAAAAGTTCTTTCAAGCGAGAGTTTTTGAATCTATAACCTACAAAACTGCCTGAGGGCATGCAGGAATAGTGACGTTACGTTACCAGATTCATGAAGTGCGCCTCTGTTGGCAGTCTCTCTAAGGGTTTTCTGTAGTTAAAATTGTTCAAAATCAAGAATGCGGGAGATCGAGAACTTACTATTTTTCAGGTAAGACAACGCACTAGGGTATTTATGCATCTTGACAATTACCAAAAAAATCGAGTAAAAAATAAGGAGAGTTGGAGAGATAATCCTGTATATCACTTCTGAATAATATTCGAAATATGGATATTTGGAATGAAAATATACACCTTCCTTCAAAATACTTTTTCGTTGAACAATTTTTCTGTTTTTTTAGAAAAAGGTGATGGTTTTTGTCCCAGTCACTGAGTAATGATTTGTTCGAAAAAAAAATTGTTTCATTAGCAAGTTCGTTCCTTAAAAAACCTGATATATCCATATTTAGTGAATATCAATGCCAGAAAATTACGAAAAACTTTTTTCAGAAGGATTTTCGCATTCGAAGTCGAAAGCCCACACCTATTCTACGATTCTCGTTGTTCAATCAAGCTTTTTGTGAGGTGAAAGATTTATTCGCACTGAGGTAATTACACTTATGGAACTGGTCGCATTTTCTCCAGCATAAACTTCCTGTAGAGATCAATTACACTAATTCCAAACTAATATTATTTGCACTCAACGCGCGTTTCGCTAAAGAGGTTGTGTATGTGATGTATATGCTTTCAAGAGGCTGGGAATAGCAAAATGTAAAAGTAGTATGAATAATGACAAAAGACCTTTTCATTTCGCTTTTCAGAAATTGATCAGTTCAATTAGAAGTCAACAGAAAAGCTTTTGCAAGTAAATAACTAACCCCAGTCTTCAGATTTAGTGTCAGTTTTATTATTCTGAAGTTGCTAATCTTGTTAGCGAAACGCGCTTTGGGTGCAATATATCAGTTTGATATTGGAGTAACTGATCTCTACACAATGTCTAACTTCCACACCAAATAAACCATAATTCAAAAAAAAACTTTCTACTGTATGTTTTTTTGACAATGTTAGGGAATGCTAGGGAAGTAAGGGGGTGAAGTAACGAAAATGGTTCGAATGGGAAGATGTGC
>JAVJAQ010003844.1:0-215165 GCA_032362365.1 Zygogramma bicolorata
ACTGGAGTTTGGAATATACTAGAGAAAAATAAATGAGTTTCAGATATTTCATAGGTATAAAATTTCTCAATTTGAAAAGGACACCAATCATTGGAGATATTTGTTTTCTCTGTTAGCGAAACAAGCTTCAAGTACAAAAATATCAGTTTGGTGTTAGGGTAATTGGTCTCTACAGAAAGTATAAATAGAAAGTGTAACTTTTCATCAATAACTCCTTTTGTTACGGTAGGTTGAATAAAATATTTACTGTGAATAAAATTTCCAAAACAGCTCTTTTTTGCCCAATGAACCTGGATGTATCTTTATTTGCCAAATACCTAAGGAAATAAATACACCCATTACTATATTTATTAGCATTGAGGTAGGGTTATATAATTCTTGGGAATAGCTATAATGGCTTGCTTCTGAAAAAATTACAAGGGACATTGGACTTCCAAAACCCAGTGTACATTTATACTAAAAATCGAGTTTGAAATCTTGAATGAAATCCCTCATTTGATAATTTGCTGTACAAATTCACCCGAGTGAAATACCCCTCGAAAAAATATATCGAGTACATTAATATATGAAAAAATAAATACATATTTTTATTATATTGTATAATTTCAATTTACTTCCCACATACACAGAAAGTTACATACTGGGAAAATCAGTTACAACAAATTTGAAAATATATAGGTATAGAATAGATATTGAATTGATCCAAAATGAATAACAAATCAATTGTATACAAGAAAAATTTCTCAAGACATGCAATGTATTTTTCAATTGTACAGGATAGAATGCAAACTTAACGAATGAGCAGTTCAATTAGAGAACAATTCAGGGAAATCTTGAAATTGATTTTTCAATGAAGAATAATGCTTCAGTGTATACCTAGGTGAATATGGCTAAGTATGCACTAGATGCTCTGACACAAGTCTCCATGAAGGTTGGTGGGTTGTGCTCTTCAGATCTCCAGTCAAGTGGAACCAATGGAAAGGTGAAAGGCTTTGATGATAACATAATTTGAGAGTTGGGGTTCATGACTGTTTCAATCAATTACATAAATATTTATTATATTTTAGGATCATTAGGGAGCTGCATCTCTCGGCCCATGTCAATAGTTTTTTACCATATATCCAGTATGTCCAAAGTATTCACTTTGTTATTTGATACATTCTTGGATGTGAACTCAAAATTTCTTTCGATTCAAGACATATTTCAGTGTCAAAAGCTAAGTTCTTCTTGTATCTTCTTGATAAGCTGGGATCGGCGAGCAGCGTCAAATTGGATATTACAGTGCTTGACTGCTATTTTTATAATGAGGTATCGCTTCCAGGAAAGTTTCTCAGTAGACATTTCTCTAGGCATGTTTGGATATGAGTAGGGGCAGTTTGTTTTTGAAAATTTGAATGCGCACGGCTCTATTGAAGTATTTCCATCAATATATATTTCCTGCACCACTAGTGGATATTTTTGAATAAGATGTGAATTCACGAATTCGAAGATGAGAATTTGATAACATGTTTGTAAAAGCCGTAAACATAAACAGAAAATCAATGACGTATATTACGTCAATGTTTGACCTTCACAGACAACTGTCAAAAGACAATTTCAGTTTGTAAACTGCCACCAGATAGGGCATCGCTTAGCTTGAAACTTGAAATCCCAATCAACCGCTATGAGCAGATCAGATTAAAATTCGTTAGCACTTGTCTTCTAAGTAAATAAAGAATTATAGTATTGTGGCGGTCGATTGATACCCATTAGAGTAAAAAGAGATAGCCATAAAACCCACAGTGTTTTTCATGTCAGCTAGGTACTAGACAAGCTTTTGAATAGCGCAGTACCTTTGTTTGCTGTCTTTGGAATTTTGTTTATCGACCGTTTTACATAGTTTTGCATCATTAATTTCGAAGTCAGTACAATAAAATGTGTTTTACTAACAAATTGTCTTGGGATTCATTTTTACCTCAAAATTGACATTTGTGACTATGATTTCGCATTTCCGGGATTTTCACAAAACATTAATCAGGAGTGAGGAAGACCTAATGAAAAAAAAAGTTGCAGTGATGGATAGATTCTGGGTTGGCAAATGAGTCCTTTATATACTTATCTTATAACCATGCGCATCGAAATATAGGAAGTAATAAGGGCCCTATCTATCTTTTATAGAGATCCAATATCACTCTGAAACAAAATTTGAATCCAATATTGCATGAATTCAATAGTCAATCCTGAACAAACCAAACTGAATTGATACACCACTCCTTCGAAAACATTCTCAGCTTTATCAAGTTTACGTAAGGCTCATTTCTCAAAGCAGAAATTAAACGTAACCGGTATATTAGCCATATTTTCAACCATCAAGGCATGGCATCTGTTTTCATGCTGCTGATCTCTTTCTCTCTCATGCTCAAACCAATTTATAAATGACATTATATTTTGACATTCGACATATTGACGTTAATAAGTTTTTTTGTTTTTGAGTAGCTGGTGGCTGTTTATAATTAGTGTTTGGCACTTTTTTCATACAAATATAATGCCAAATACAAAATAATCCTTCATGGAGTCGACTGAGTACAGTACAATTGAAATTAAGAAAGAGTCTGACTTCATTGTGAAATGCAAAGTGGAAATTGACGATCCAGTGACAACTGAGAACGAAGAAAAGTACTGTGATAAAACTCTGAAAACGGAATTGGACCAGTCTGAATTAGGTGAAATGTTGTTTTGCATATCAACTTCAATTCTCTACACAGTTGTCGAATTGTTGATTAATTGAAGATTGAATAATGTATCCATGCCATCTGTATTTTCAACCATATTCATCACCCCTGCTCCGTGGTTTACAATTGACCTACAATTAGTCACTATAAGTGAATCTTTGGTACAGTTAGGCCAGAAAGTTGTAGTGGATATCTTTGGGTTACACACAAACCACATGGCATCATAAGTAATAAGGTTTTAATTTCAACATGGGGTAAAAGTTCTTTCAACTTTTCCATTACATATAACATTACAGAAAGAAAACAATAATCATTGTATATATACTATGTCTGTTTCAGTCTCCCCTCCAATCCTAAAACTGTTACTCAGACAGCATAATATAACCAATAACCACCTTATTCCTTGAAAAAAAGTGTGGAACTAACTGTCATTCAAGGATTTAGAACTTAAACAGAAATGTATAAATTGGCCCTTAGATACTAAGAGTATGCGAATTAGCAGTATTTTAAAGGAGTCTAAGCATTATTTAGTCTTCTTGTTCGAGTAGCCATTATCTTTGATAACTCAAGTATCGACATGGAAACAGAACATCAGAATTTCCACTTCTCCAGCAGAAAGTTTCTTGAAAAGTTCATCTCTCAAAAAAATTATAGTGGCAGAAACTTGAGTTTTCAAATAATCTAGTTCAAATATTCATTGGGCGACTGTTATACAAATATATTGGAATATTATTATTCAAGAGTGTGTTATTTGAGTTCTAATAAATCAAATTGTTCTGCTCTCTTGCTGTAGTGAGCAAAACGATTAACTGCCATGCTGATTAGGAGAAAGAAATTAGAGGGGATGTAATAAACAATTGCTAAGTTCAGTGGCATCTCATGTGTCTATAAGCTTTTCTTCTGTTTTAATAATAGCAACCTGTCTTGCATTCGACCATATATCACACTTAATGTATTTTCAACTGTTTCGTCCACTATGATCGTCATCATGTTTCGGTCAATGAATTACTAATTATTCATATTTAATTCTTTGATATTAAAGGTCCAGACCTCAATCTATAAACATTCATTTTGATGTTACTTCTCAGTGGAGTAGTAGGCTTTCATCAGTTGAAAGATTCATCAAGTATATTTGAGGTTTTTTAACGGTGTTTCTCCAACATACAGCCAGTCAAAAGTCCATTCCTATCAATAGGGACTAGAATCGGATCTTGCATGTCTAGTGATTTTAACAATGTGAAATAGGCCTGAGAGAGGTTGACGGATTTCCATATTCACTAAAAAAGCCGAGAAGAGCTTGAAATCACTGTCAAATTGCACAAGTTAAAATAAGTAAAGATATTTCATAAAATCAACGAAAATATCTTCATAAAGGTATTTATAAAGAGATGGATTTAGGATTTTTCTGCAGTGTTCGAGCAAAATGAGCCAGCTTGTGAGTTACTTCCCCAAAACTTTTTTTGGTTGGGGCAGTTGTACTTCAGATCTCTACTCTAAAACATTCATTAGTATGTGGCATCCATCACTCACTGACAAAATTACCCAATTGCCTACTCAATTACTTATAACTTATTCAATAGATATATTCTTGTTTATTTTGTGTTGAATTGTTAGTGAGATCGTACAAGAAACTGAATTGTTTATAATAATATTGATCTTCATCAGGTATCGGGCAAATCAAAACAATATCTATGTAATATTACCGATATATTTTTGTTAATTTACATCATTTTCAACATAACAGCCCCATTGTTGTGATCTTTTATAGATGTGACTTTAATTTTATATAACATATTAAAACTCACGAGGAGGTACTTTATCTCTACGCTAGGAATTACAATCGTGATTTGCCTCGATCATAAATTGGCGATAACCGTTGAGAAATTGGTGATTTATCACCTTTTTGTTGCGACTCGGAGTATGGACAAGTCTTTGTCTTTCAGTATTTGTTTTCTATATAGTACGGAAAAACAATAGAATTTCTTGATAAATTCAAAAAGAATTCGTATATATTGGTTCACACTTTGTTTTCTGAACAATACCTCTTCTTTTTTCTTGTGAACCTTGGGATAAAAAATCATACCTTTCCACTATCCCTATTAATTCACTGATATTCTTATACTGTGCTTATGAAATTGTTTTTCTTCCACATTTAGCGGTGTATTCCTGTTAGTAAACTTTAATCATTTTCATGTTACAGATACTAAAACTAACTGGAACAATAACCACAAACTAGAAGGCGGCTTTCTGAGTCCATCTAAACGAAAAAAGATTAAGAAAGAACAGGAAAACAAAAATATCTTCCAATGCGATTTGTGTGTGAAACAGTTCACAAGAAAAGCCAGCCTGATAAACCATTTCGTTATTCATACAGGAGAAAAGCCATTCGTTTGCACGATCTGCTCGGAAGCTTTTTCGTACGCCGCCTCTCTACGTAAGCACGTCAACACTCACACAGCAGAAAGGGTTTTCAGCTGCGACAAGTGCCCTAAGAAATTCTACCGTAGCGATCATTTACTAGCGCACAAAAGAGTGCACGGGTCCAAGAAACCGTTTCAGTGTGAAGTGTGTCTCAAAATGTTCTCGAGAAGGGACAGTCTGGTAGACCATACTAGAATCCACACAGGCGACACGAAATTCCAGTGCCACATCTGTTTCAGAACGTTTACGCAGAACAGGAGTCTGATACATCACGTGAAAATCCACGAAGGCAGCTTGCCTTTCAAATGCGCCGCGTGCCCGAAAACTTTCGCAGCCGAAAAATCCCTCAAGAGGCACGAGAACGTTCACCAGGTGAAGACTTTCTGCTGTAAGTTGTGTTCGCAGACTTTCACTCGCATGACGTGCCTGGCGAATCACGTCAGGATGCATCAGACACCTCTGGATTGTCCGGTGTGCTTCAAGAGTTTCACGAAACGGAGAAACTTGGCAAAACATAAGCGTATTCACGACGGTCAAATATTTCCTTGCGAGTCTTGCGATAAAACTTTCAGTCGACGGACAAGGTTGAAGGCCCACGTTGAAAGCGTTCATAATTGAGTTTTTTTTACCAATAACTAAGCGGACTCATGCTTGGTTATACAGTTGTAATCAGTTTCATCAGAAACACATGAAGAGAGACTTCAATCAATAGAGGACTTCGTTCCAAGTTGCCAACCTGAAATATTCTTGAAAATGTCTACCATCAAGGAAATGAAATTTCGCCGTAAATTGTGTTTGAATGGGTTCGTTCTAATAATCCCTGACTGATAAATTCTACTCGATTCCTAAACACCAGTATTTCCAGAAAAATATCCATATTTCTTGAAGCTGATATATGATTGGCTGAAAATCATGGTATACCCAACTATACAGTAACGAAAGAATCTAAACCAAATGTACTATGTCAAAACCCATGTCCTTTTAGCCAATCACTTACAGTTTCGGAAAAATAGATATTTTTCTGAAAAAATGTTTTAAAGAAACGAGTAGAATTTTTCAAGTTAGTGTTTATCAAAACAAACCAATTCAAGTACTATTTACTGCAAAATTTTATTTCCCTGATGGAAGACATATTCACGAATATTTCTGGTTGGCAACTTGGAACGAAGTCCTCTATCGAATTAACTATACCTTAGGGTGATATTAACCCTTGGGATTTTGTTGCAATCGAATTGTTCATCTTGGCAAAGAGTACCAAAGAGAAGTTGCTAGGCTGATATTTCAGACGAACAAAGAGACCATGTACAGATCAAAAACGCCACTGGTCTGGTCAATTATATGAATGTTGGTATATTAATGTATATATAGAAATTTTTTATTTAATTATCATTGTATGAAAAGTGTCCCAATAATATCCTTTGTTGAGTTATTTAAAAACATATCTATTTTTTGTCACTAGTTTTGGAACCAAGTATGAGATACTATGGAATTTATGCCCTACGAACTCGGAAAAATCCTAGGTATGTCCCATTTACGTCTCATATAATTCGTGCGCACAAGATAATACAATCGGAATAACCAACTTTTTGTTCATGCAGGTGAAAAGCCATTCGTCAATTTTCTGAATTCTTGTGAATATTGTTCTCAGAGTGGGGTTATAAATAGTTATTGAATTCAAAAATCATTTTGTGTCCTAGGTTAGATTATAAAAGTCATCAAAACTAGCTTTTAAACTT
The DNA here is from genome assembly GCA_032362365.1 of Zygogramma bicolorata. Classification (NCBI taxonomy): domain Eukaryota; kingdom Metazoa; phylum Arthropoda; class Insecta; order Coleoptera; family Chrysomelidae; genus Zygogramma; species Zygogramma bicolorata. The sequence goes on from JAVJAQ010003844.1 coordinate 6,869, forward strand.
CATAATACTTTGAAATCAATATCTCAACAACAAGGGTTAGTTATGTCCCACTTATGATTGATGCACAAGAAAATCCAGAACCATCTCTTCGTTCATACAGCTGAAAAGGCAATCGTCAACTTACGAAATTCATATCTATAATAGTCACATTCTTTCAGAAATAAGATATTTAATCACTATTCAGTCCTCTTGTAACAAAGGGTTGATGTACAGTCTTGCTTTAAAACTCTCGCAGTTGCCGGACAAGTTTGAAGGCCAATATTGAAAGCGTCCATAATTGTGGTTGTTTGTTTTTCAACAGTAACTCTGCCGAGTTTTTCCTGGTTATATATTTGTAATTAATTTCATCACAAAAATATGAAAATAGATTTCAATCAACTAAAGTAACTACACCTCAGGGTGATATTAACCCTTGGAATTTTGTCGCATTCGAATTGTTCATCTCAGCAGTACTAAATTGAAGTTTGCTAGGCTGATATTTTAGAAGAACAAAGACCATGTACAACTTAAAAACGCTACTGGTTTGTTTAATTATTAGAATGTTGGTACATTTATGTATATATAGAAATTTTTATTTGATTGTCATTGTGTGGAAAGTTTTCCAATAATATCCTTTGTTGAGTTATAAAAAAACATCAAAACTGTCAATTTTTTTGTTACTGTTTTGGTAACAACTATGAGATACTTTGGAATTGATACCCTAACAACTCAGGAAAATCCTAGGCATGTCCCATTTACGTCTAATGTAATTCTTGCGTAGATAATCCAGTCTGAATAACCATCTGTTTGTTCATGCAGGTGAAAAGCCATTGGTCAATTTTTGGGATTCTTGTGAATATTGTTCTTGAGAGTGGTGTCTTTATATGTATATATAGTCATTATTCATATTTATTTTTTGGGGTGGCATCACATATGTTATACTATGAAAACATCACAGGGGCCTAGTATGTGTCCCACTTTGATATAATTCGTACGCACAAGAAAATCCAGTCTGATGAACCATCTCTTTGTTTATACAGTTGAAAAGACAATCGTCAACTTTCGATATTCATATCTATAACGATTAAATCTTTTCAATAATAAGATATTCAATCACCATTTGGTCCTCTCGTGATAGAAGTTTAATATATAGACTTTCAAATAGAGTAAACAAAATATTTTTTCAAATTCCATATGAAACGGCTTCAAATTCGTATTAAAAGAATAATAAGAATTTGGACAAGTTAATTCAGTAGGAAAAATTGAAATTCATTCACAAATTAATTCAAAGCAAAAAAGTAACAGCCAACTCCTCAAATATTCAACGTTACAAGAACTTTAAACAAAATCCCATTTCAAGTTGTTCAGAACCATCAAATCGTTAGGTTGCATGGAATTATATGGAATCAATACTATAGCAGCACCAGGAAATCTTAGGTCTCTCCTATTCAAGTCTAAAATGATTCGTGGCCACAAGAAAATCCAATCTGATAAACCATCTCTTTGTTCATGCAGTTGAAAGGTCATTCGTTCATTTTTTGGGAATCAGGTGAATATTGTTCACAATGTGGTAGCTAGCGTCTTTATGTATATAATATGTAGTTATCAAATTCATTGAGCATTGTAAGGAAAGTATTCTAGATACATTATCTGTCTGAACTGTTGGCCTGATAATGGGGGAAGCTTTTTAAAAAGAGGTCACCTATTTACTTTTATTGTAGATAAATCGTACTGTGGCCCTGATAAAGACGAAAAATATTAACTTTTTCACTTGGATATTCAACCTCAGCTGTATGAGGTATCTTTGCTGGCATTTATATTCCTATATATTGAACGAAACGCAAACATTATTATTGGGATGTCAAATGAAGATCGCAGCGCCACATCACATAGGCAGTCCCCGAAACACGTGATGTCTGGGGGGCAATTACCAGTTTTATTATGGAAATCACACTCGTTAAAGAAAATAAACGGAATTTCCTGGGGGGCAGATGCTGCCGTATTTCCTCATTTGCCAAGACGTTGCAAATCATCTGGAATTCCACATTCCACCCACTTTTGACAACTATTGCTTTTTAAGGTTAGAACTGTTAGAACTTTCGACGTTTGAGAATCCCAAACTGTTAAATTTTGTTAGTGAGTGGCCGCGTCTAACAACTTACAGCGCTTAAAGCCGCTTCACAAATTTTGATATTTTGCCACAGAAAATTATGAAATTTTGTGCAGCGTCTCATTTCAAAATTTCAGAATAATATCGCAGCGCCACTTTGATAAAAGACTTCAACTAATAATCACCACTTTGACAGTACTCTGGGATTGTTCGAAAGTTTTCACCAGAAGGCGTATCGCTTATCTTGAATTCCCAGTTGTACAAAATCAATCATGCGATATATTGGTCTCTCTCTGCTACACCGAACTTCATGATGTCGGAATTTGTCATTTTCAGGGTCAACGGTTGATAGACCAAATTTCAAAAGATGGCTGACGGCTCCAATATTTGAATCCTGATGATTTTGAGCTTTGTCTAACGTCCGCATCCCTAACACAGAACACTAATTTGATATGCACAAAACGTAAACTTCTGAAATGGCGCCGTCGTCCAACTAAAGCCTGAAATTTTAGAGGTTAGTAGGTTAGGAAGTTTGTTTTTGTTTGGGTTTGGGAATTTGGAATGTTCAGACCTCACGCCTCAAGCCGGCTCGAAATTTTCAATAACAGCTAGTTCCGAAGATTCAGTTATAAATATTACTATGGTTAAAACGGAGAAAGACGATTTTTGTTACGAAAATATCGATATCAAAACTGAACTAGTGAATATACTAGAGAAATCAGATTCCATTGTCAAGTGTGAACCCTGTGATGACAATAATTCTACTACCACTATTGAAAATACTGATATTGATTGTATACAGAAAGCATTGGACATAGCGAGATTGTATCCAATAGACGATTTGGAATTGAATGGTAAAGATGAATACACTTAATTAGAAATCTGTTTCGATCATTCATACCAAATTTTAGATGACGCCAATGTGAACCGTGGACAAAAAAAATCGGCAAGTATTTTAGTGCAGCAAGAATATAATTATAATGTCAGTCTCATTGATCCTGATATCATTATAAAAGATGAAAACTGTGATACTCTCGAGTATTCATCTAAAAACACAGACACTGCAGGCCATGATACAAGGCAGGACAAAATTAAAGACGAAAATGACGTTTTTGATGAGGAAGTGAAGATCGAGGTGAAACCAATTCCCAATAAAATCAAGAAATCACGGAAAGGTCAGTTCATAGTTTTTTTTTGAAATATTTTAGCATGTGGCTTTGGTACTAGGACCGAGAATATCATATTTTGAGATGTAGGTAGTCAGCCCTTCGTAGAGTGTGGATTTTTGTTAGTTTACAAAGCATTTAGAAAATATTCTTTGTGTAACTTCAACTTCCTGTATGAAAATTACTAATTGAATACCATATCCACTGTAGAGAAGTTTTATGTGAATGAAAAGGAAAAATTTCCCTTACAATAACTTCAAGTGTGAATTTGCTTGCTTCCAAAACCTCCAATCAAACACTAAAACATCGGGTTTACCAAATAGTTTCTTTTTTCCATAAATATGAATTCATGGCTATAATGAACCAACCCAGAAATCTTTCGTTCCTTTATTTGACCAACTGATTATTTTTGGTCAGAGAATTTTTATAACTCATTTTCTCAGTGTAATGATACTACCGCTAATTCAAATAATTAGATACTGCATTCTTCACTTTTCTTAAATGTTGTCCATTTCATCTTTCATCAATATTCTTTCTTGGGCCCAATTTGCCACCAGTTCTCACAAGATTAACTTTCAGCTTATCAATATAAAGCTGGCATTTTGCCTACAATCGATCATTTTTATTATACTGATCACTGAATTGAAAATCATTTAATATTATTGAGCGCTATGATCGATCTCATTTTTTTCCAGATTCCAAGTCCAAATCCAGTCTAAAAGTCAAAACTACTAAGGAAGTGTCCAATTGTAATGTTTGTTTGAAAACTTTCGCCACAAAATGGAACCTAATAAGACATGCCAGAATTCACACAGGAGAAAAACCATATCAGTGTGAAATCTGTTCTAAATCCTTCGTTCAAAAGGAAGGCTTGGCCACACACCAGCGAAATGTTCATACCAATGAAAAACCGTATAGTTGTGAAGTGTGTTTCAAGTCGTTCTCATGCAATTCTGTTTTGAAACTACACACTAAAACTCATACAGGAGAGAAACCATACCATTGCGAGTTCTGTTCCAAATCCTTTACGCAGCGGAGCACTTTCAATACCCACTCAATAATTCACAGTGGGCAGAAACCGTATGAATGCAAAGTCTGTTTGAAATCGTTTTCCTTCAAATCCGGCTTGACGGTACACTCCAGGGTTCACACAGGTGAAAAACCGTTTCAGTGCAAATCTTGCTCCAAGACTTTCACTCAGCATGGAAGTCTGATGGCACACCAGAGAATCCACAGTGGGCAAAAACCATACAAATGTGAATTCTGCCCAAAATCCTTTTCCTACAGTTCTGGTTTGATGGTACATTCTAGGGTTCACACCGGGGAGAAACCTTTCCAATGCAAATCCTGTTCCAAGTCCTTCAATCAGCGAGGCAGCTTACTATCGCACGAGAAAATACATATCGGGAAAAAAACGTATATTTGCGAAATCTGTTCAAAGTCTTTTCTACGCAATTCTGATTTGGTAGTACACTCCATAACTCACACAGGCGAAAGACCTTTCGAGTGCAAATTATGCTCGAAGTCTTTCACTCAGCGAAGTAGCTTGAATATGCACAAGAAAATCCACAGCAGGAATGAGCCGAATACTTAGCCATGAATAGTTGCTCCCAAAATTGCTTGGCCTTTTATTGCCTTGAGAATGATGATCTGTTAATCAGTGGCGGCGATTGGACGTTAGAAGTTGGGTCCAAAGAAGAAAATCAGACACAGAAGTGTATAAAACTAAATAGTTCGATATGATTCTGTCTATATTTTTCCGGAAAGAGGAGTGGCAATCTGCTCCACGCCACCTTCAATCGCTTCTGATTCTGTGTCAAGTATTTTATAATTGATATGATCTGATATTAGAGATGATCTTCAGGTAAAAAACTATTTGAAAACATAAATTCATGACTCAAAGTCGCTCAGATATGTCAAAGTTGAAGACTTCATACATCAAAATTGAAAAAAAATGTTTTATCATTGCTTTCATAATATCAAATTTTGATCTGACAATTATTTATAAAGAATATCATTTCGAACATACCATGTTGGGTTTGTATATTTTCAGATTGCATTATTATTATTATATAGATGATGCCACATGAGGATATAATGTAGATAAAATTTATGACCAGATTTCATTCAGATGTAAATAAAAAAAAGAATAAAAAAATCAATGTGTTTTTGTTTGTATATTTAAGAAGGGTAAGTATTATTTGAAATAAATTTCAAACCGCGAGTTATTAAAGTTGCATTGCATGTAATATTTCTAATATATCTTTCTTATTTTCCAAATTTTTCGCCAGAAAATTTAAATTCTTGATACATACCAAAAAAACAAGCAAAAGAAAGAACTCATCAGTGCTACAGTCTTTACTCGGATTGTTAATTTGCTTAATTTGGCAATTATTATACTGGGAAAATCGAAGATTTCGAATTATTCTAATTTTTTTCAGTTCTAGAACTGAAAAAATCATTGACAGGAGTAAAGCATGAATAAAATTCGGAGATATGTATCAGTTTTCGAGGGGTTGTCTATTTCACAAATGATATTAATTTCGATTTACATTCCACAGAAAAGTTAACAAACCCGGAACTACGAAATTTGAAGTACAATTTTATAATCTTATCCATGTTTTTCTTTGGTCCATATAGTTTTTTAATCCTAAGTAAGTGATCGCAGTCTTCGTTTCGAATTTCACGTTTATTTTTTACACGAAAAAACTTTTTTATCTTTCACATTCTCTCATCCAAAGTGAAGGAATCGCGCAAGCCATTTGTATAACAGTTTATCTATAATCAGGGCTATTCACTAAGCAGAGTTGTTATGGATAGCGACTAAAAATTGTCGTTATGTTCAAGGTCAGTTGCTAAGCGCGAAATTGGTATTCACTTTTCAAGTTAAGTTGCTACTATAATGATCAGTTGCTGTGAGTAGTGGTTCACAGGCAACTGCTTTAGATATCTTGTTAAGGAAAAACAGCTTACCACCGTCATTATGGCAAGTTATTACCAGAGTTGCTACGACGGTTAGCGACTGCGATAACCACTTTACTTAGTGAATAGCCCAAAATAATATATCCAAGATTCAGAGAAAGCTTTGTGAATATTACAAAAAAACAATAAAACGAGATTATTTCTTTTGTTGTTCATCAGACGTCAAAACTTGCACCGCATCCATGAACGTGAACGGTGACAGCGTTGAAAATTTGAAATTGACAGATTTCGTTTTAGAGTGTAGTGAAGTGAGTAGATCATCCACTCTCACTATTGGTGGAATTTGGAATTTGACACTTGGTCATTGTTGAACCAATGCAAGCAGTATGTTGTGGTTTCGGGTAGGGGGTAGAGGAGTAAGGGTATTTTGCTATGCTAATAGCATTGACGTTGTTATGAACTGGGACTTCCCTTTTCGGCCTTTTGTTTAGATTTTAGATCAAGATCTTGAAAAAGAAAAAATCCTAAAGATGGAAACGTGTATGAAACACCCGAAATGAAAGAATGAGATTGAACTAAGAAAATTCATTCTATATTCTATTGAAATGACGAAAAAAGAAGATTCTTGTTTTGAAAATGATCAGAAAGTGGATAAGAAAGAAATCCGCGATATCAAAATTGAAACGGACCCTTATGAAGCATGTGGAAATATTTCAATAAAACTTGAGAGGAATAGTGAGGAGCAGGCATCTACGGATTTTCCTGAATATGTGGAAGTAGAATCAGAATGTCGATCTGACCTCCATAATGATTTTTCCGAAAGGGTATCCGAAAATGGCATCGATGTAAAACGCGAAAACATGGATTGCTATAGCATTAACGATTTTTCAGAAACATTCAAAGGCGACAACATCAAACCTCGTCATATCAAAGGTGACAGGGTGAATGAAATTGAGGAAAAGCAACAAGGAATAAACTCTGGTAAGCATTGGACACTTTCCGCAAAGAGTTAAATGAATATTGTGTCTATCCAGAGTAAAGATTTTTGAGCTTTTGGAAAATTTGCTGTTGATTTCCTAAGTAGACTGTTTTGAATGTTAACTTTGAATATGCTCTCGAGCAGCTTTCAATTCATAGTCTGAAGTGACAAAATTATAAGTTTGGAAGCTATGAGAACAATACCATAATGTGTCAGTATGAACAAGGCATTTTTTTATTTTCTTATATCAATCATGTATCTCATTTGTAACATTTCCAGATGTTGGAGATACAAGAATGTACCTGCAAGAATTTCAAAGAGATCCCACAGACCGAAGTGGACAAAATATAGCAGAGATCAATCTTCCTGATGTTTCCGAAGAACCAGGCGCCCCAATGACTAAAAAAGAAATATCTTGTGATATGTGCTTGAAGACTTTCACTCAAAAAGCTAGTCTACTTGTGCACTCGAGAATACACACTGGCGAACGCCCTTTTCAGTGTAAACTTTGTGATAAATCTTTTTCACAGAGTTCCAGCTTGAAAAATCATATCAGGACACACACTGGAGAAACGCCTTATGAGTGCACATTTTGTACAAAAAAATTCTCCCAAAGCGCAAGTCTGAAAATCCATATTAGGATCCATACTAGGGAGACTCCATACAAGTGTGAATTTTGTGAGAAGGGCTTCTCTCAAAAAGCTTCTCTGATTGTTCACACCAGGACACATACAGGTGAGACCCCTTACAAGTGTTCATACTGTTCAAGGAGCTTTGCTCAGAGCGCTCTGGTTATCGAACACGAAAGGATCCATACTGGAGAAAAGCCTTTTGAATGTGCAGAATGCCTGAGAACTTTCAGGCGAAAGTGCCATCTTGTGGACCATCAAAGAACTCACTCTGGTGAAAAACCGCATCAGTGCAAATACTGTTCGATGAGGTTTTCTCTGAAGAGAACCTGTTTTGAACATGAAAAGACACATACAGGTGAAAAGCCATTTCAGTGCGATTTATGCCAAAGAACTTTCGCCCAACAGAAGTATTTGAAGGAGCATCTACTGACCCATTCTGACGATTCGCCATATCAGTGCAAACTTTGTTCGAAAAATTTCTCATACAAGCGAACTTTGAAGAGACATGAAAATAAGCATGCGAAGTTGGGCAGGAAGTGTAAAGTGGAGGTGAACTCTGATGAAAGTAATAGTTTGGGCATGGAAGAGGATCCAGATATGCCAGAAAAGTGTTGAGAGGCCTAATTTCAGTGTTTTGAAAATTGTTATTCCTAGTTTTGTTGTATTTGATATTTTATTTATTGAGGCAATTGTTCCATGAGAATGAAAATTATTAAATAATACTGTGACCTGTGACCCACATAAAGCCTATACCAAATGAATGTTTTGTTTAATGAATTAAATAGGATTTTCCATTATTCATCTGGCGCATTCTAGGAACGAGAAGGAGGCCTTTCTTTTGTAGAAGCGATTTCTAGAAATAATAATAGTTATAATTGAAATTTTACTTAGCAGGTGACAGTTTGACTTAAAAATAGGTGAATGAATTTGCCAGTAACATGTGCACGTACATTCTTACCAAGTTCCTAAACATGCTAGGTATATATTGCAATTGTATCTAGAAAAATTACAGTATAAAAAATGATTTTTGGAAGATTTATATGAAGAATGTCAAACTTGATATGTTTTGAACAGCACGTGACAACAAAATGCATAAGAGAAATGTGGTTTACTGAATGTATAATGCATATTACTCATCTCTTTCTTCAGGAAATGGTACTCAGTCATTTGGTTATTGTCTGTTTATCTTTGTGCTGTTTATTGTCCCTACATGTGGCAAAGACCCATCATAAATAGTTTCAGTTTACGAGGCTGCGCATAGGTTTTCATTCTTTGCGCATCCTGTAATGGATAAGACATGTTGAGAAATGAGAATTCAAGGTTATCAATTATGAAATATCCAAATAATTAGTTCAACAACCTACAAAAAGTCCTGGTATTGTTAACAAGTAAGGGTGGATTTATAAAAAAACTTTCAAGACCTTAGATTTATGACCTATCATTCAAGACTTATCACTGAAGAGAGATGGAACATAGGAATAACATAAAACTGTTATAAAAACACTTATGGCTTAACATTTAAAAAGGTGGTCAACTTCCCACTTAAGAATTGTTCGATAAATGAAATAGGATGTGGTCGACTGCGCCTGCTCGGAAGAAAAAGACCATCCCAATATAGAGAGAGAGAGAAATTTATTTATCCCAAAAAAAAATAATAATGCACAAGCACTCTAAGACATACAAATTGGACAATAATAATAGGTTTGTTCTGGTTCGAAGATCCAGAACTGTTTCAAACCTGCGCAGGACATGATGCGTAGAAGCAAAAAATCCCAGACAGTCCAGGACAGTCTCGAACACTTGGTTGAACCAGAACGCTCTTTTTGAGTGACCACTGCGCCATCTTTCGTATACAGGGAGCTTTTATTTGACAAGTGGGCAGCTTGGAAATTAATGGTTTCAACACAGTAGGTTTGAGTTTTGAAGTTTTGAGTTGGCTGCCATTAAAAAGTATTTTGGAATTTTGGGAGTTCACTCAGTTCACTGTTTGTTCGTCATTCGTAATCGCAGTTTGAATCGTTCTCTAGTTTTTTTTATATTTTCTTTAACATTTTTGGTACCATGTCAGGTAAACATTGAGTGAAAAAGTGCATGGTCCCGATCAATCCCGATATAACTAAAAAATAAATATTTTTCAGAAGAATATCAGTTGTCATAGTTTCTAATATAAAATGAAAAAAATGACGATAGGGATGGAGATAACTTTTTTAGCAGGGAGAGAATCCTAATACTTTTGGATTTGTATAAATCATACAAACCAAAAGTAGGTAGAGGAGAAATAAGAGTATGAAAAAAATGTGGAAAAAATTATCCATAGAGTTATCCAATAGATGCCATATCACCATTCACCCTTCGAAATGTGAAAACAAATTTAAAGTATTGGAGCGATCCTATAAAAAAGTGGCTGACAATAATAATCAACTTTAACAAGAAGAAACTAAGGCCTATGCCACAGCTTAATAAACTATAAACAAACACCTACCCTACCTCCTACCTGCGACTTGAACTTGACTGCGCATGCGCATCGAGAACAGTTTTCATAAGTTCTCGCTCAAGAGCAAAAACAAGTTGTGATAGTTCAGGACGGTCCGAGATCATTTTAAATACGAAACCAGAACAGAGGATTCATCAATCCGAACTTGTTCTCGACAAACCAGAACGCTCTTTATTAACTGCGCATGATCCTGACGTCCGAGAACCACAATTTTTCAGAACCAGAACAAATCTAATATCAAATATAGAATGTGCATGTGATTAAGGCTGGATTCAGACAGATCCGAAATTCAATCGTACGACGATCAGATAGCTTTCTGATTGGTCTAAATATCAATTCCGGGTTTCATTCCGTGTTCTGTGGTTTTGATCCTCTGAAGCTTTCTGATTGGTCTAAATATCAATTCCGGGTTTCATTCCGTGTTCTGTGGTTTTGATCCTCTGAAGGATAATTGTTACAACGTTTCGGCAAAGTCTCATTTGCCATCTTCTAGGTGATGATTGAGTTTCAACCTCCGAACTCATGAAACCCGAAAACACAACTCATCATACTTCGTCCGTGAGAATCTCCATGCTGACATATATATATATATATATATATATATATATATTCACACAGAACTTGCACAATAAAACACAAAAGTCATTGTCGAAAAAGCTGACACTTGATTGGTTCCTTCTCATTTCATTTCAGTCATCTGCATAAACAAGTTTCTTCCATTATTGTTAATTCATTTCAAATAATTTCTTGTTTTATTCGAAGTCTAACCTCTCCTGCATAGACTTCGTTTATGAGAATTCTACGCCAAAAACAACAATTCCGAAACTGCTCGTTTGTATTCTTCAGATGCCATTTAGAACCAATTCCACTTTTTTAATCACTTTTTAACCGAATTTAAAGCATTTTTTACTAAAAGACCTCAAAAAAATGAAGCGATAAGCGTAATATCTGTGCTCTGAAATGCACTAGGGTTTTGTGTATGCGCGGCGTGAGATATAAACAAAGTCCAGTGCGTCCCTAGTATGTATATTATCCTCCAAGTACTTCAACTTCTGCTTTCTAGTACCTACCAGTGTTGCCGCGGTGGTACATTTGTACCAAATGTGGTACTATTTATTCTTTTTGGTACGGTGGTACTACATTTTTATTTTAGGGCATTTTTGGTACATTTTGCCGGCATCTGTGCTTTAAACACCACAATGCATATAAAATTATTCCTCGAACCTATTTATTTATTTCACATCGACTACAAACCACTTCAGAACTATTCCAAACTGAGATTCAAACAACTTATTTTCGTGTGCTGACGTCACTTGTCCAATTAAATACCGGGTAATATTTCGGGCAAATTTGGCTGTTTGTATTTTCTGTTTATTGTGGATCAAATACAATCGGGAAAAAAAAATTGACTAGGAAATATCTGAAATAAAAATGACAGGTGTAATTCCCTATTTTTGTATATGTGTTATATCCGTTATGCCATTTTGAAAAAATGTACCACAGTGGTACATTTTCTCGTTGACGTGTGGTACGCTTTATGATTAGGGCGCGGCAACACTGGTACCTACGTTTTCACAAGCGTGTATGCATGTACCCACGATCTGCATGGTACTTTCAGATTTTCGTGGTCCGCATAGTGAATGGCAAGCTTCATTCGTTTATTTATGATTAGTAATTCATTGAGAAAGTCTAAATATTCGTGACGACCTTCATTATATCATCATTTTGTTTTGACAAAAACGTTATGTGCACGATATAAGGAATATAAAAAATTATTATTCTTTTGACATACGTACCCGAACAAAAATCGAGTTGTGAAATAAGGCTTTCATTCTTAACCAGTGTCGTCTCCATAGAGTTCTTATATACAGCTTATCCAATCCATCTTGGCACAAACTCAGATACTTTTCCAGTTGCACACTGGAAGTATAGACCCTGACTAAAGGAGAAACACCTTCTAGGAATGAATTACAACACAGTGAACACATATAATAGGTGTTTTTTTATTTTAGTATACTTCACAAAGATTGCTGGAAATATATATCAGTTTTGTGCCAAGATGGATTGGATAAGCTGCGTACATCGATTGCTGAATTTGATAGGATTAAGCTGTGGGCGTAAGTTTTTCATCCCAGAAATATTCATACAGATTCACCACATTTAACGTCTCAAATTTTTTCGAACACAAATACCTACATCGTCAAGATATTGCGACGATGTCAGGATGTGACCTGCGATGTCACATTTCAAGTCGCAAGGATATCGCAGCGATGGAACTTTGTCACACATCAGTTACAAGTTTTTCGATGTCTCTGCGTTATGCATTTTGCGATATATCGCTACGATATATTTTTCAATATGTCGCTGCAATATGTATTTCTCGATTTAACGACAATATGATCTGTGCGTTATATCAGTGGTATGAAATATGCGAAAAAAATCTGTATTTTTGTTTTATATATATATATATATATATATATATATATATATATATATATATATATATATATATATATATATATATATATATATATATATATATATGTTAGCATGAAGATTCTCACGGACGAAGTATGATGAGTTGTTTTTTCGGGTTTCATTCCGTGTTCTGTGGTTTTGATCCCCTGAAGGATAATTGTCACAACGTTTCGGCAAAGTCTCATTTGCCATCTTCTAGGTGATGATTGAGTTTCGTCGAGTTCGGAGGACGAAACTCAATCATCACCTAGAAGATGGCAAATGAGACTTTGCCGAAACGTTGTGACAATTATCCTTCAGGGGATCAAAACCACAGAACACGGAATGAAACCCGAAAACCGAAAAAACAACTCATCATATATATATATATATATATATATATATATATATATATATATATATATATATATATATATATATATATATATATATATACGAAGGAAAACTATCGACTATCGGCAAATTCACAGCTCTTATAAATGTGGTCTTCATTTTTAGAATATCATCCAACAGCAATTGGAAAGCTAATAATTATATGTAGTATAAAGAGTTGAATTTTGAGTTGTTATATTCATATCGGCATCAAAACATTAATAATTATAAAACATACAACTGATTTTATACAAGATTGAAAATGTGAATCCGAGACCATTATCGAACATTTCCAAAAAAAATAAATAAACGATGAGATTGAAGCTTTTGGTGTGAAAGTTTCCCGACTGACCATCTTCAATTTCATTGCCAACAGTTACCTCCTGGTTCAAGCTAAAAAGAGATTCTCCTTCAGTTCGTTGATTTTTTTTGGGTAAAATATCCACTATATAGCAGTAGTTAGTATGGCATGTATAAGACTAACTGATCTCAATTAATGCCCATCTGAAAAAGAGAATAATCAAAATGTCTGGAGCGGGTGACATAACGGTATGTACTGTTTCAAGATTTATGAAAAACTCGGGATTGGGTCCTCAAAAACCAGACCAAATTTTCCCGGTATTACATCTCCTATTTGTCTCGATTTTTCGATCTAACAGATAAATGAAACACTATTCGGAGTAGATGCCAAAGATGCAAATAAATATAATGGAATATGTATAGTATTTTTCACAGTAAATGGTATTGGCTTATTAACTGCAATAAACTACCCGATTTAATCCCATTGTGTAGAAAATCATCTGGTAAAAGATGCAAATGTGCTACAGGGTCGAACTTAAGAAATTTGAATTTTGCATAATGTAGGAGATATACAAGTAATTTATTTAAATGTTACAATTTGTGGTCTCGGTAGTGTAGTGGTTAGCATATCTGCCTATCAAGCGGAAGGCCGGGGTTCGAATCCTCGCCGGGCCACCGTGCTGGGTAATCGCACGTTAAAAGGTAAGGCCTCGTTGATCCATTGCTCGCACAAGTTTCGACTTTTGAGGGTTGACGTTCGTCAGCTGGTTAACGAAAACGAACAATTTTAGAACAACAACAATTCTATTCTATATTTGGTTCAGTGTCGCTATCGCTATCCTCATCTGAATTAATTATAATTGGCGCAATTGATTTTACAGAAAGATACGAGTTTTCAACATTTATAACATGACTAACAGAACTTTTCCAACTCTCGGTAGGAATGTCATTTATACAGTTCCTAATTAATTCTACCACACTACCACTTAAAGTCGGAGAAGTATTTTTTCCGCGCACGCTATCCCAATTCTTCTGCAATTGTGTCACAAACATACGTTTTTTTTAAAGAAAATGACTGCGGCACTTGTAAAAGTTATTTTTTTGTATAATTTTCCTGAAAATATATGTCATTTGCAGCCATGAAGTTTTGAATCTCCAATTTCGTATTCTTTGATCCAGGAATTGTTTGCAATTGTCGACTATGATAGCTGGCGTTGTACATTACTATAACGCTGTTTGGCGGAATGTTGGGTAACAGACAATTTTGAAACAATCTTCAAAAAGTTCTGCTTTCGTATCTTCGTGATAATCAACACAAGAGTCCTCAATATTTTTGGCAGAAAGCCACATAGCGTTTGGGATCCAACCATTTTCTGATCCTGTGTGTAATATTATGATTCTCTTTCCTTTATTTTATGGTGCTTTTGTTTTACACTTATCAGAGGAATCAGACCATCCTTTGGAAGGGGTGTCATGCGTGTCAAACCACGTCTCGTCGAGGTAGAGTATTGGCTGATTTTCAGACTGATATTTTCTTATTGACGTTATATATTAGGAACGCCAGTTTATTAAAGGCGTGGATTCCATTATCACTTGTCTCTTGTCAATTTTGCGATATTTAAAGCCCATTGCAGACAGAGCTCGCCAAACAGTAGTGCGAGGCCACAGTTGATGTGAGTTTCGTCATTGATGAGCCGCTGTTTCAGACTTTTGATTGTAGGGACACGCTGCTCATCGTACATAGTGTAGATTTTTCGCTTTATCAAATCTTTTTCCCAGTCGTCTAGACTTTTTGTGACACCGGAATCTTTAAGCTTTTTTCTTGATTCCATGGAATTTTCAACAATTCGTCTAACTAAAGTAAGAGCTAGGCACCTTCGTCAAATTACTGGTTACTTTTGCTGCAGCACCCGCGTTCTCGCTGAAGTAAGGAACTATACACATTTTTTATAATGATTTTCGCGTCACAAGATAAGTGATTCTTCTTTAACGAACCACTGGAAGAAGCACTATTACTTTTTATCCACGGATGCCACATACTGCCTATTCTGTACGTTGGGTTATAAAATCTTTGCTATTAATGTCTGAAATAGCAAATAAATGTTATAAAATTATTACACGCCGTAACACAAGTGAACACTTCCAATGAAATACAAAGACTAAAATGAACAAGAAGTGTAAGCTGTAATCCTCTACAATCCCTCTCTGAGAAACAAAATTACCTGAATCCGGTCCTTTTACATTCATGATGTGCATCTTGGATTTTACAACTTGTTTTATTATAATCCTTCAGTCAATACCATTATTGTGAAAACTACTTTAGACTCAAATGTCTTCTCCACTGGGAGCACTCTTATTCTTAATATAATTTCGTTTGAATAATAATTTCAATCAGACGTTTATAACGATTTGGTATCAAAATATCCTCCTTCATAACCTGTGAGTACCTACGCTAATGGTGCGCATGGGCGTAAACTTTGAAACATAATAAATGATATGTAATGTACTTTATTGTAACAAGATATATTCAGTGATTGTGGTTTCTTCGGAAGAAACTGGTTAAAGTTGATCAAAGGTGAGAAACACACCTCAATAAGATCTTATAGGTTTGGTTGTGGGGTTCGGAGCACTTTACTTGTTAAATCGGGTTCGTTACGTATCAGAAAAAACACCAATGAAGTTTTCATGAAATTCATTACAAGAAAATGAGGACTATGGAAATTTACATACAGTAGATTAATGAGTGGCTAGAAATTATTCAAAGTAGACACGAAATCGATCGTAATTCGTTACAAGACTGTTTCATAAGATTCAATTCTAAGTCAATTTTCTGCATATTATGTTTTCAATTCCGGCATTATCTGTTATACGTCTTTTTTTAGTTTTTAAACGTGATTTCACTGTATCTATTTCAAATATCACTTTTGTTACATTTATTTTGGCACAATTTCCGAGGCTCAGTACTATACTGAAAACTATACGAAAATTGTTCGTTTCCGTTAACCAGCTGACGAACGTCAACCCTCAGAAGTCGAAACTTGTGCGAGCAATGGATCAACGAGGCATTACCTTTTAACGTGCGATTACCCAGCACGGTGGCCCGGCGAGGATTCGAACCCCGGCCTTCCGCTTGTAGGCAGATATGCTAACCACTACACTACCGAGACCACAAATAGATCGCAATAGAAAATAGGATCGCAGCGCTAGCGCGGAGAAACGACGAACTGTCCATGGTTAGATTGTTATGTTTACATTTGCGTGTGTATATGTGGAGCTTCAATGTTCTCATGTTCCTTTTGTTTGTGAAGTTTTCAATTTTTCATTAATTTCTGAGTGAGAAGTGACTCAATCAGCAGTTGAATACCTGAAACACATTTCATTGAACAAATTCGAAGTTTTTTCATTATCACAACATTGTAAAAATCGAAAGACTCGATGTTGTTTTCAGATGCGACTTGTATTTATGAGTTTCTGTTATCAAGTCGGGCTTACTGAACGAATATTGCATAATTTAATGATTAATGCACGCCTGAAATATTTGAAAATTACATCTCTCAGCTGAATATATTTACTTCGATCACTCAACCTTCTGTTAGGCGCGCCACCACATGTAACGTCGTTAGTCGCGCTGGGACTGCCAGTCCCATATCAACAACGCAGCCTTATTTTTGGTCATATGAATAATTTTGGCTTAATATGTTTTTGGTAAATTAGTTTATTACTAAAGCGAGTTAAATTGCATTTGCAATTGCATTATAATTTTATTGTGTTTTATAACTAGTGTTTTTATTGTTTATGAATTATTTTTCATATTTATACCTCTTACCTTGTGGATACGACTTTACACAATTCACGTGAAAATATGCAGGAAATAGAAAAGCATGTAGGTAATAAATGGCATCAATCCGATGTTATTGTAGTTTGATTTATTCAGATTCACCAGCTGTTGTTTCCTCTTCAGTTATATTTTCTCTAAGCAATTTTTACACATTACTTGGACATGTTTTTCCAAACATATATAGTTGTCACACTTTTGACATGTATAGGTTGTTCTGGCGTCCTTTTTAGATTCGTTATAACAAGGTTCGCATCATTTTCTCTAGACCACTCTTCGGCTCGTCCCAGGTTGAAAGCTAAACAATTCAATTCTTCCACGTCAGCGGGGTTATCAAAATTATAACGCTTTGTGTCCATAATTATGCATTTTGTTTCAAAAATACACACCACAGTAACAAATGAACAAGAAAAAATAACATACAAACAACGAAGCCTACAAATACGGTACTGAGACGCTTGTTCAATGTACGCAACAAAAATGAGTCGTAGGAAGTCGCGCTTGGAATATCAGTTGCAAAGCAGGTACCTACCTGACGCACTCTTTGCAAATTTTCTAAGAAATGAAACTATCCCTTCGCATGAAACTCAGGCAACTGGCTTCTAGAAGTACACTGTGAGATGTCATAAAGTTACGACGCTGTAGCTATAATAGTTTTAAATAGTTTTAATATAATTGAGAAAATTGTAAATCATGGGACTGCCAGTCCCAAGCGCGACTAACGGAGAGTTAAATATAAAATTCCTTCAACGTATTCAAGCAATATTAAAGTATCAGAAGTGGCAGTTTTCAGCTGGTTGATGTGATTTTCCCCAATTCTTATTATGCATTACACAATGAATTATACTTTATCTCCCATAACGTAGAAATTGTATCAAAGATTAATTGGTTTATATCCAGAAGTAGAAAACAACAAAAAGTAAATATACGCTCACAATAAATGAAAAGCAGCAAACCTTCCAATTATTTCAGTGGAATATTTCCAAACTTCTTGAGAATCTCCACAATCGCTAGTAAAGCTCGAAAATACACAAAAATCATAAAAATCCAAAATGACTGAAGAGTCAACACAACAGCCCCATGCATTGACGTAGAGTATGGCGATCTAATCATTGAGTGTTCTCGCAAAAGTCGATAGGGGGCGTATCGCTTATTTTCTATCGCGAATTACTGAATTGTACTGGAACTGCTACTGACTTGTACTGTCTCAGTTAACTGACTGTAACTGTCTTTGTGTCTGAAATTGCATTCCTTTATATGAAGATATTTTAGTGTTCGAGTTCAGAAGTGCTGCCGAAAACACATAAATAAGAGAATTAAATTTTTGTTTACTGAAATCACAAAGAAGTTATTGTTATCACTTCAAGCGGTATCGTAGATTGTTCAATTAAGGATCACTTCGATAACACATAATTAAATAAGAAAATTATCGGTCGGTCAGTTGTGTACTCAAGTTACAAAGGAATGATTGTTATATCACTGCGTTGTCCTTTGTTGTCGAATTATCTTTACATCGATACCTAGTCCGTTTGTATTCATTTCCAGCTTTATGATTTTGGGTCGAATTGAATTATATTTTTACAAGGATCTCTGTGTTGAAGTTAATGACCATAATGATTCACTTTGTTATCAAAAGACTCCCGCCTTGTTCCCTAAAACACATAATTCGTTTATTCATCATTGCACTATGATCGTTGAGTGAAATTTCAGTGTCGGTGGGTTCTCCCGTTTCGGTAAGGTCTCACGAATATTTGAGTATCATGAGTGTTCATAATTTGTTCACGACATTACTGTTCATATGTGAATAATTCTTCAAGTCTTCTTTGGAATCATATTCTGCAAGTTTTCAAATAGTTATCTATAAAATAGTACAACCAATATTCTCAATTCTGAATTTGTTCTTTTTGGATTTGATTTCAATTTTTTGACCCAAATAGTGGATGAGCTTTTCTATCCTTATTTTTGTTTTTTTTATTAACTTCTGCCCAATAATTAATTAAAGTTTGACAGCCCTATATTTTTACCATATATTATTACCGTTTGTAATTTATTGTTTCAATTTAATTTTTTCCATCTCATAAGTTTCGACAACATAGGTTTCAATAGAGTTATTTTCACTATATTCCAATAATGAATTCAGGAACAGCAAATTGAGTTTTCAAAAGTATAATTCAGCGTTGAATAGAGAATTGAAAAACCTGTCGAACAAGGCGTCACAAGACTTCTTTTTTTAGTTGAAAATGAAAGTGCTCGAAAACTTTTTTTATTTCGAGCATCTATGAGGCACATATCTGCTGTATAAATGGCACCTCTGTGTATACATTAATGAAACTACTAGATTCAGAGAAAACGATTCGCCTCATTTGTGAAACCTTTTGTTAGAAAAACCTTCTCCAGAACACCGCAGAAAAAAAAATATTCATTAGCCAAATTTTTCTTTACCTCCTAACAAATATCCACATCCATGCCACTTGGATTCTTCCCTTCCATTATCTCTAATTGCTTTCGATTGATGAAGACAAAAAATGGCCTTCAGGTTTTTCGTTTATATATTAATTACTAACATTTTATAGCGTTACACGAATAGAACGAATAATATTTTTGATATAATAAATACGAGTCACGATACATTTTCATGTATTGTATACCAAATTATGAAAAATTAGTAGATGATACCATTTATTCATTATCGCTTCCGGACTCAGTACAAGAAGGCCGATTTTTTTCAGGTGAGATGGAACTACCATTACTCACTTTCTCAACAGTTATCCTGTTGATTGCTGGCATCCTCTTCATCCCTGTTTACATATATTTCTCGTGGTGCTATACCTATTGGAAGAAAAGACATTTTCCTTATTTGAAGCCGAGTTTTCCAAAAGGTAACAATCCCACGTATCTTGCCAAGTTTCCCGGTCCGCATCTGGAAATTCTGGACCACTATCTCGAAATTCGTAGAAGAGGTTATAAATTTGCTGGTTTATACTCAGCAAATCGACCAGTTCTACTTGTAGTGGACCCTGACATCATAAAACACATTCTTATCAAGGTAAGGTTAGTAATTAAGGTAGCATTTACTTGGTCATTCATAAATTTTTCAAAGAATGTCTTGAAGACTCAGACATTATATCACCATAAAATGTTAATCCTAGAATATTTAAGCCAGTGGCGGATCCAGGATCAGGTCAAGGGGGGGTCTATAACTCAAAATTTATATATATATATATATATATATATATATATATATATATATATATATATATATGTTACAGTGAAGGTTTTCACGGATGCTCGAGTATGCGAAATTGGTATTCTGTATATATATATATATGTATATATATATATATATATATATATATATATATATATAACAGAAAATTATGAGCTACTGTATAGCAACAACTAGTCAAGATCCAAAAAAAAGGTGAAAGAGGTTGACATGAGCAAAATTTGAAGGTGTAGCCAGGAGGTAAAGTAGGTTCGAAACTTTACTTTTTTTGAATCGAATCGAGTTGATTTAACTTAATCAAAGGCATATTCTACTCATACATAGTATATTGTATATTCAAATCGTTAACGGCATACACAATACTCATCACAAATGTAACAAGTCTAATTTTTCAAATACTGTGCCAAACAGGATCCAATGGCAGCACTGTCAGAAATTTCTCGAACTTTTCCTCGATGAGCCTGACAAGGACAAGTGTCAATTTTCTTTGAAGTGTCGTCGAGAAAAATTGCAATTTGATAGTTAAAAAAAAGGATTTTATTTTGAACCTCAACATGAAGAGGACTCTATTTTCATATTTTACCCGGCTTGATCCAGCGTCTGAACCGACTGAACCAAAAAAAAAGGGAAAGAACAATCGGTTAATTCAAAAAATTTCAAGCGAAATTTGTTTGTTTGTTTGTTTGGGTAACATTCAATCCAGATCTTGTTTGTACTATTTTTAATTCTTGAGAATTATTTTTTTAGGAAAAAAATTATTCTATTTTATTCTTTTGTCTTGCTCATGTGACATTTTTTCGTTCCCTAACAAAATTTGGAAATTAGGAGCCGATAAAAATTGAAAAAAAAATCTCTTATTTTTCCAATGGGGGGGGTCCGGACCCGAAACCCCCCCCCGTGGATCCGCCCCTGATTTAAGCGTATTTCTTATTGATGTCAAACTTTGTAGGTATGTATTTCACCACCTTGCATGGTTTAGTTGGTCATGGACAGGTCTATTGTGATAACTTTGATAACTCTTATAAAATTATTTTATCGTCTTTTCGTTTCATTTTTCAAGTGAATTGAAACATAGAATGTAAGCCTATTACACAATTTTTCGGGGTTAAACTACCCCCTGTGAATCATGTTTAGAAAAATGCTATAATGCATTAAATAACTTACAGGGTATGCAGTTAGTTTTGAACGTGAAGTGAATACGTACTGAAGATAAAAAATAACGAGCCAATACGGCCTTGGACTTGCAAAAAAACGAACTTCATTTCATCCTGCCAAACCTGAATTTTTTTCAATTCTTTATCTCTAATTTCTCTGTAAAAATAATATGTGATGGCCTCACGGAAATTCCGGAACTAACACTATGCCAAACCTCAGCAAGACCTCAACTGTACATGAAATAGTATATTACATTCCAAGGCTGAAGTGAATCATTTTTTTTTTCGAAAACTAGGGCTAACCTAGAGGAAGCCTTGGTGAGCTATTTCTCCAAAGAGAAATTTTATCTTTTGCCGAGGTTTGTATACTATTTCATTCACAATAATTCGTAATAATTTCATGAACTGAACAAAAAATGAATATTGGCAAGATTAACTTCAGTATAGATTTTGAGTTTCATTGAAACTCGACTAACAACTTCACAAAGCTCCCAACAAGTGTCAGTATTGTCAATATTAAGTATTGGTGATAGTATATATTACGTAGCGATGAGGGTTACTAGCCTATTACGTACGAGTGAAAAATTATTAGTACGAGGCCTTAGCCGATTGTGGTAATTAGTGAGTGCACGTAATTGGTCTTGTACGGTACTTTTTCCACTCCCACCATGTTCGTACGGTAATTAATTGTTGTGTAGCACACATTTCTTCGTTATCACTCATATTCAATGATCGACGAGACACTAAGGCCCGGTCTTTTCACCTCCAGATATCCTAAGGATAGATTGACTGAATGTTAGAATATGCTTTTGTTATCACTTAACGATAAACAAAAGAATATTCTAACCGTCAGTTAGTTTATCTGTAGGATATCTGGAGGTGAAAAGACCGGGCCTAAATGACACCAAGCAGGTAAAACCATTGCTTGTCGGTTTATGGATATGACTAGATTCAGTAAAAATCCACAAAGTACTGAACAATAAATTTCCTGGAAATATGATTTTTTAATTCAATTTTTAAAAGAATTTGGAGCAGAAATTCGCTGAATTTCTTTTTAGGGGACAACCGAATGTAGTCATGAGATCAAATTTATCAGGAAAATGTTATATATACCATCGAAAAAAACGGAAGCGGCTGCCATTAATTTAAAATACACGTGTGTTTTAAATGAGTCTAGCAAATACGTAATGAACGGCTTGAAATAGTAGGAGTAGAAAAAAAATCGAGGTTCTTCCAAAA
The DNA here is from genome assembly GCA_032362365.1 of Zygogramma bicolorata. Taxonomy (NCBI): domain Eukaryota; kingdom Metazoa; phylum Arthropoda; class Insecta; order Coleoptera; family Chrysomelidae; genus Zygogramma; species Zygogramma bicolorata. The sequence goes on from JAVJAQ010003844.1 coordinate 29,755, forward strand.
TTATCTTTTCAAAATGATGGGATATGTACCATTTGACAAGATAGTTTTTTGTAACTTTGGTAATGAGGTAGTATGTGGTAGGGTAATCTTGTTTTGTTTACCAACGTTGTGTACACGTTAGCGGGGATTTAAACACTTCGTAAATCCAATCAGCAGAATTACGTTCTGAATAGAAGACGAAGGGGTTGGAAAGTTTTATCAGAGGTCGGAAAAGTTATTTCCTACCTCCCTCTCTTCTAGAAACAAGCACTTTATCGAATGATTGTAAATATAAACAGTTCCAGTTCGATTGAAAAAGTGGCATAAAAACGCATATTACTTTCGACGCTAAACTGATTTTTCAGTTGTTACGGGTTGCCAACCCAAAATTTGAAAAAGACGTAGACCAGATTCAAAAAGTTACGTAGAAATACTAAAATTGCACATCAAAAGTTAGTAGATCTACGTACGTTTTTTTTTAAGTGATAAAAAATCACGTCAGGTGTACATTGATAGGACTTTAAAAAAAATAACAAAAAATATGAAAAAAAAATAAATGATTTTTGGCCATGCTTGGTGTTCGTGATCACAATTTCAATTATTGAAACTCGACGTTTCCTTGATTTTTTACGTCATTTTTCTTTGTGAAGAACAATATATATTTTTTAAGTTTCGGCACCCAAGATAATTAGCAGACTCTTTCCAGCTCTACCTTCTAGGTGCACTCGTAAGAGTATTCAGCAAAGGGAAATTTGAATTGAAAAACAGAGTTCTTTAGTTTGAACCTTTTTAATTTTATTCGTTATCAGGCAAATTGAATTTCTACCTATATATTTTTAGATGTTCCTGTGATGGCTCGCGGCTTTTTTGTAAGCCACTTTTTGTGAAAAGTAACCCTGTTTGAGTGTATGTAGAGAGTCTGTTCCTAATTTTTGTTTTCATTAAATTTATTGCAGAAAAAGGACGCTCAACATTTGCACTGCTAGAGGAAACATCTGGGATGAATCCCCCTTTCTGATTTTTGCAATGTGACGCCAGAACTTCTTTTAAAATGGAAGAAGTGATGTGTTGAGTTGAGTGGAAGGGCGAGTATGCGCTGTGTGCGTCAGCGTCAGTATAAAACGGGAAATTCATTGAGTTTTTTGGCGAATGTGGCGGGAATCGGGAAATGATTCAGCCCAATGAATGAGATGTTACAAATTTGTACAATTTTGTGAAAAGTACGTAGATTCTGGGACTGAAGTTCGTAGGTTTTCAAAAAAGGCTCAAAGTACGTAGATCTACGTAAAGAGACGTAGGGATGGCAACGCTGGTTGTTACTCAGATCTCATTTTTCAATGATAGGGTGTTTCAGAATCCGACGGACTCACCCATACCTCGTTGTTATCCTTGCAGAATGCTGAGGATTGAGGTAGGATATGTATATATATGTCCTGTAGCTTAAGATTGAAGAGCGATACAACTGCGAAATTGTAAAAGGCTTTCTCGTAGGTTTTCTGAAAAAATATTTTTGTATGAGTATTCACAGTGATTGAAAGAATACGGTATTTTCGTCCAGTGGCGTATCAGTGGGGACCTATCAGATATTCATTTCCGTATTTTTGATGCCACTGACTCTATCGAAACATCAGTTTGTTGGTTTGATTTCGTGAGAGAATGAATAACCTGTGACAATAAAAAATTAAGTGGTTTTCTATAATTTTGTTATGTTCTCACTCTGGGTTCGAAAATAAGTGACAACTGGTACAGGAAAATCAAACAACTCTATCGCAATAACCTCAACAAACCACTAAAACAGCCAATTCACAATTCAACAAATAACTCAAATAACTATCACTGTTTCGTCTATTTATTCACTTGATCGCTGTCTGTAATCAACTAACTCAGTAGCGTTCCTCGTCCGCAACATATAGGTCCATGGCTTTGTAACTATCCATATTCGAACGGTCATCGACATTTCTGGAGCCTTCGAGATAGTTCTCTCTATTTGAAAACAAATGCAGTTGGTATCTCTCTCGAACACTCTCGATAAATTCAAAGAAACATTCACGTCAATAAAATTAACGACGGCTTGGTAAAAATAATAGAATGGGGTAACATGAATCTGGTGGAATTTAATAATACGAAAACCCAGGCATGTCTCTTTTCAAGAAAAGCTGATCTATCATCATCTAATATTCGGATGTTAGGAGTAACCATTCCTACAAAATCAAGTATCTCGATGCTAGGAATTACGATTAGTGATAATCTCTCATGGGAAAACCATGTGAGATCGATCGCTAAAAGTGATTTCCAAAAACTTGAATTTCCATTTCGTGCAAAGAAATACTTCACTTCTCGTCAGCTTCCAATAATCTATAAGGCTCAGATACGACCTATCTTGGAATATGGTTCTTATGTGTGGAGTTCGGCAACAAAACATTCATTGATGCTTCTCGATTCTATTCAGAGAAAGGCAATCCGTCTTATTGGTGATTCTTCGCTCAGTGACTCGCTCAGAGAGACTTGTTTCTCTTCTATAGATATTTTCACGGTCGGTGCTCTTCTGAATTGTTATCAATCGTTCCACCCTTGGCGATATCTATACGGATGACTCGACGAGTACAGAATTCCCGCCCCTTTGTTGTGAATTTGGAGACCTGTCGAACCTCTCTTGGTCAGGGATCTTTTTTCAATAGAACAGCTGAGATTTGGAACTCCTTACCGAAAGAGGTTTTTTCTGAGGCTTACCAACTTCAAAAATTCAAGTGAATGTTAATTCGTATCTCCTGTCCCTTGATTCACGCGGTGTTCTTCGAACATTACAGGGTTCCCTTTCGTGTGAATCTGCATTTGAAAAAAAGTCTGCATCGAATCACATGCATTGCATGGGCGTAGAGCAGTGGTTTTTTGAAACTTTTTGAATACACGATCCCTTTCAAGGATAAAAATTTCTGGCGACCCCCTTGGGCCATAGAAAGACAAAAAATTGTAATGTAATTGAAAGACTACATTTAATTTGTGACTTTCTCTATCAGTATCGCGGAAGAAATTTTATTTTGCAAACCGCTTTCAGCAAACACTTCTGGACAGTGTTTGTATGATTTGTTTATCGAAAGTACAAAGACTATGACATTGATTGGAAAAAATGTATCGCTATTTGTAGCGATGGTGCTAAAAGTTTGACTGCAAAAATAGCGGACTTGTTGCGAAATTAAAATTTGTAATGCCAAACGTATCATAGACACACTCTTTTCTACATCGACAAGCTCTAGCTGCTAAGCTTTTGAGTTCTGATTTGAATGAGTTGCTTAAAGAGGTGATAAAAATTGTGAATTCCATCAAGGGTAAAGCTTTGCAAACAAGACTATTCCGAATCGTTTGTGAACGATTGGTGCGCTTCATCACAATCTCCTTTATCATACAGAGGTCAGGTGTCTATCCAAAGGAAAGGTATTGACAAGAGTTCTAGAACTTAAAGCTGAATTGTTAATGTTCCTACAAGATGCTGAATCTGAGTATGCTTGTCATTTTTCTGACCCTGTTTGGCTCCTGAAATTAAATTTCTGTCAGATTTTTTCAATAATTCGAACAAGAATCTCCAAGGTAGAGATGAAAATATTATGACAGCGAAAGATGAAGTGAAAGCATTTTATGCAAACTTCATTTATGGTCAACCTCTCTGCGAAACAATATATTCGATTCATTTCCATGTCTTCAGAAAACTGTTCAAGATAATGCAACAGATCAATCGCTTGTGGTCGGAGCTCACATTCCCTGCTTGGTAGAGAGCATACATAATCTGCAAGAGAAACTATTAATATATTTTCCAGACTTGCACTCTGAAGCTGACAATGGTCGCGGATGAATTCTGAACCCTTTCTTGGTTAAGTCAACAGAACTGGCTGATCTCACTACAAATTTTAAAGAAAATCTTATAGATTTAGGTGCTGACGGCATGCTCAAAATGGAATTTTATTCACAAACTGTTGACTTTTTTTTGGATGAAAAGGAAACAAGAATATCCCGAGCTGGCAAGGAGAGCTCTTAAATTATTAGTGCCATTCGCAACTTCATACTTATGTGAACTAACGTTCTCTTCAATGGTGGACATCAAAACTAAAAAAAGGAATGGGCTCCAATTAGAAAACAATTCGATTGTGAAAATTTCAAAAAATAGCAGCACGATTTGACATCTTTTTGAAAAATACACAAGCTCATCCTTCTCACTGAAATTGTGTTCTAATGTATTTAGTGAATCATGTAGAACCTTAACTTATTTTCTTTTGCCGGCGACCCCCCGAGTAAAGCTCCGCGACCTCCTTTGGGGTCGCGACCCACAGATTGAAAAACACTGGCGTAGAGGAAGTCATGTGCGTAGAAAAAGGGGTTCATTGTTTCGCAAAATCGTTGTTGATCGTCGAATTCGTAACAATATTTTCATTTTACAATTGATAACACCCTCTATATCCCAAACGACTGGCTTCTGGTCATCTACCTCCAACCTCATCCTTTCCGAATAGCTAATAAATAAAAGCCTTATCGATACCACTTTTGTCCATTCAGATAGATTGGACATGTTTTTCCTGTACCTAGAGTTGAGGTAGGTTCTCAATCTGTTCACTGGCTCCCTGGCTGCAATGAAAGCTTGTAATAATGAAAATAGCTGAATCAAACAATTTCAGGACTTCGATTCCTTCTGCGACCGAGGCTTCTACTCTTGCGATAATGATCCTCTATCAGTCAGCTTACTCTCCATGGATGGGGACAAGTGGAGGCATTCTAGGACCAAGCTCACCAACTTCTTCACTCTGGGTAAGGTGAAGATGATGATTCCTTTCATAGTAGCGACGGCTAAACCTATGATTAGGGCAATCGACGAAAGTGTGAAGTGCAATAAGGATTTTAATCTCAAAGAGGTGAGCACAGATTACGGAAACAAGTTTAGCGTACTTTTACAAACCAAAAAGTATTGAATACTGTATTATCGACGAGCTGATGACGGATTTTCCATACTTCAATCGTTCGATACAAACCAACCGATAATAAAAATTTATCTCACCACCAATTACAACACATCTCCTGTGCGAGAATCAGTTTTCTTCGGAATACATGGCGTCACATACCCTAGGACGACTTACTTCAATATGATGCAGTACAAAAAAATAAATTATTTTCTGTAACTTGGCTGTAATTTTAGAAGAAATGAGAGCATTGTGTGAGCCTTCTCTCAACAGTGGCAGCGTGAATTCTGAAGAAAACTCTACTTTGAAAACAAAATATAGGTTGAAAATTTGATAGCAAGACTCGATCCAAGTACGGAAAATCACCAGGTTATTCTTGGAATAAACGATGCCTTTTTCGCAATTTTTTTAAAACACAAGGTCTTCATCTACTACTGACTAAAAAACAGCTCGTAACTCGCAGAAAACTACTTATTTGAATTAAATTTTATAGTTATGTATCTAAAATTTCAAAAACGATTTATATGTCAGATAGATGTCAAAGTCAATTGACACCATCGTAAGAAGTAAGCGATCTTTATTCCCAACCACCATCAGTGGTTATTTTGTTTTTTCCATACTTGAAATGAGCTACATTTTTTTTCAGCTTTCGAAAATATTTGCCTCTGAAGTAATAGGAACTTGCTTCTTGGGGATAGATTGCAACAATTTCGGAGGTGGCGAGGACACATTTGCAAACATGGTGGGGAAATTTTTCCAGGACCAAAACTTTTCACATCTGTTGAGAGTGTCGTGTACGAATAGATTTCCGCATTTGAGTCGGAAACTCGGTAGGTATCCAGATAGCACAAGGACGTATCAGGCGCGTATACAGCTCAAGTTTATAGGGGGGTAGTGACTGGGAAAATTATGCGTTTCCAGCATTTCATCAAAACACAAATGCATATTGGCCTCTTTACAAACTTACCTTTCACAATGACTTGAATTATTGGGAAACTGTGGATTGAAAACGTCAGATTTGTTTGATCTTCATTTTTTTCATAAATAAAATTGGAAAGTAGAGAAAATAATTTTCGATGGAAATTAACTTCAGAGTTTAGAGATAACTAACATTTGCCTCGTCAACGTAAATAAAAATGAACCGTTATAATGATATTCGTTCATGTATTTATCATACTGCATATTAATATGAGAGAACACAAGAGAATGCAACAGAAAAATTAAATAATAAATTTAAATTTAGGTTTATCTATTTCTCCCGAAATACCACAGACTATATAATCTTCTGAGATACTCTGTAATTTTGATAACAATTTCGAATTTAATTACTGGATTCTGCGATCTTACAGGTTTACAGGGAGTAAAGGTATGATTTTTCATTCATTTATTATATTTTTTGATATCTCCCTATATTTTTTAATATACGTCGTAATATGTTATGTGACTGACTGAAAGGGGGTAATTACCCCCTAAACCCCCGCTTGTATACGCGCCTGGGTCATACAGTGGACATTCGATGGATGTCCATTGAGATTTATGGATATTTGAAGGATGACTCATTTTATGTCCCAAGTATATTCTATAGATGTTCTTGGGACGTCCAAGGAAGACACCTGAGAGATAATGGCTAATAAATCGGTTACGTGTCGTGCCTGGGAACTACTGTGTCAGTTATTGAAGAGGTTTATGCTTTGTACGGGACGAAACTAAGTACCAATATCTTTTCGGTGTTGAGATAATGTGTAGTAACTGTAATATATTGTCAGAAAAAGCTCTTTTTTAGTAACTGCGTTGATATGTGTACACGTTAACGGGAATCTAGGCACTTCATAAATTCCGAAGAAGACGGAGTCGGGAAAGTGCCAAGAGGTCACTTTACAACCTGAAAGAAGGTTCAAAATAAGCAGATTCTCGATTGATTGTGAAAAAAATAAATTTTGGATAATTGGAGAAGTAAAACAAAAAATGTGCGATCTTTATTACAACAAATTATAACAATTCAGTGAAAAATGAGAAGGACAAGATAAAAATTTTCAAAGCAAAGATTTATACCTAATATATGATATTTCCATAGTTAATCCAATATTAATCCATTCAGATTTTGCAAAAAAAAGTTATATCAAAAAAATTATTTTAAAACTATATACAGTGGCTTTCTTGAATGTTCTCCCCCCTATTATTTTTTGAACGGTTCGAATCGAAAATTTGAAGGTTGGGATGATGAAATTGATGCATGAATATTATATTTTTTTGGAGTGAAATTGACAAATGAAAATTTCAAGATGACGATTGTGCGTCACGTGGGAATGATAATTAAATGGAAGGGGGGTCTTGTGACACATCCTTTTGAAGCTGCTGAATAATAATAATAATTCTTTATTTTATCATTTGAATGCACAAAGGTTACATAAATGATAAAAAACGTCAAAATTTCAGCTACATTGAACAAGGACATATCAACAATTACAAATTTACTTATACATGTATATATAAAAAACATCAATAATACAGTTCAAAAATAAAAAATAATCATCATGAAAAGAAATCGTCTAAAGAATAACAACACTCACGAAGTAGGATCTTTTTCAACCTTGATTCAAAAATATGAACATTGGGGGATGATTTCACATGATCATCAAGAACATTATAGAGCCTACAACCAATACAATAAAAGTTTCTCTGATACAGCGATGTGCGTTGAAAATCAGGCTGCAAGAGATTTCTATGAAGAGTGTTATAGCAGTGATTATCTATTGCAAACTTATTTTTATTCCTATAGATGTAAGTGCAAGCTTCCAGTATATATAAACTGTAAACCGTTTATACACCCAGAGTTATAAAGTACTGACGACAATAACTGGTTCTCATATCAATACCTTCCATGATTCGAATTGCGTACTTTTGAATAATGAAGATCCGATTCATACCGGCACTGTTTCCCCAATTTAGTATACCATACTTCATGTGGGAGTGGAAGTGTGCAAAGTACAGCGTAAGCAAGACATTTTTGCTGCAGTGGCCTTTCATATATTTTATGCTGTAGCAACTACTTCTCAGCTTATTAGACAATAGTTCTGTATGACTTGTCCATTGTAGATGTTTGTCGAAAATTACTCCCAAAAGTTTCACCTCATCACAAGTTATTTGTTTTTCAGTATTTTTGAATAACACAGGTGATATTTGTTTGGAGCGCCCGAAAAATACTGTGACTGTTTTGTTATGATTCAATAACAGACAATTTCTTTCAGACCACCGAATGATATCCTCATAAATCCTCTCAGTTTTACTCAGTAGCATGTTTATGCTTTTTTCAAAAATTAGTAAATTGGTATCGTCTGCATAACACACTATTTTTATATCTTGGTTTCTTTCCATCAGACTGATTATGTCATTTGCAAATATATTAAACAATGAAGGTCCCAATACAGATCCTTGAGGTACACCTTGATTTATTTCACGGTAACTACTCAGAACTTCATTCAGTCTAACAACCTGACTTCTGCCATTTAAATATGATTCGAATAATTTCAGCCGTATTCCCCTACTGCCATACGATTCTAACTTACTACATAAAAGCCTATGATTGACTAAGTCGAAAGCTCTTGAAAAGTCAATGGAAAGACCAAGAGCATATTTTTCCTTATCAAGATTGTCTACAAGGCATTTTTGAAAATCACACAGAACAGATTCTGTGCTCATATTTTTACAGAATCCATGTTGATTTCTGGATAACAGTCTCTGACTCCACATGAATGATGAGTTGATTAGTGATGTCCATTTCAATGAGTTTAGAGAGACTTGACAATAAACTCTATAATTGGAGAAGTCATCGGAATCACCTTTTTTGTATAATGGCAGAACCACAGCTAACTTCAAACATTCTGGGAAAATTCCTTCAGAATAACAAAGATTGATGAGAAAAGCCAATGGTTCACATAAACTTGCATACGATTTTTTTAGTAGGTTACTTGATATTTCATCAAATCCACTTGAGTTGGAAGATTTCGAATTACCAATTAGTATTTTAACATTTGCAGATGTTACTGGCTTTGAAAAAACGATTTTTTTGACACTGGCATATTCAACTTTAGGTAATCCAGATCATGCTGATTTACCGAAAATGGTTCTCTAGTCCACGGACACTAGATACTTGTCACAGTGCATATGCAATCTCGACGAACATCCTTTTTTCAGGCATAAAACTCCTTCCCAAGGAAGTCTCAGAATTTTTCAAAAGTGCTGTGAGGGATACGGTGAGGTACAGAATGGAAAATAACTATTTTCGCCCAGATGTTCTACAACTGCTGATGGAACTGAAAGATCAGATGGAAAATACTTCATATCCATTCGCTGAAGATCAGATGGTAAGTATGGTCATTGTATTGAAGTTGGAGTGTTTCTGATAGAAATATCATAATGAGATTGGTGAAGGGCAAAGAAATCGACGTGTTCCTTCATTACATTTATTATTGGATGGAATATTTTAGAATTAGTTGAGGAATACAAACGGAGAAATGAATGCAAGAGAGGTTTTTCAATTCTCACCAATTATATGTATAGATTGTCCCAGGACTTCTTCTTGTTGTACCATGTTGTGTAATGCTGAGCATTTTAAGTGAACTCAATATAAGTATTCGCACCTTGTATATGAAAGCTTCATATACAATGTATCAAAATTCATTTGAGAATTCCTCTCACGAAACACCCAATGAAAGAAGCCTTTGTTTCAGTCTAGACGAGGTATGAGATTTCAATGTGTACACTTTTTGATAGACAAAACATCGCCTTCGCGTGTGATCAGCCGACGGACAGCGATGTGTGGGCGGCAGGCTCGAGAAAATGGATTTTGCAAAATCTGCAAAAAATGACGGGCGTTGGCTCGAATTGAGAGTGGACGAAAAAGTCGCTCTTAGTAGTTGATCCGGAGACACGGTTAGGAGTCGAACAAGAAAAAGTTCGAAGGGAAAAAAAACTCGCGAACGCGAGGGGACGGCCTTTCAAGGTTTGTCCCCTGCCAAAATTATGGGGGCGCGTTTCATTACAAGAATCTAATTACGGTCGGAAAAAAATCGGGGAATTAAATAACGTCAAATTGATTCGTGTGCAAAGTGCCATATCTTGGAATACCAAGAAATCTATGGAATGGAATGGAAACAGCCATGCAAGATAGACAGAAGACTTGGTATGTCAATTTTGATGTGTGTTAACGTAAATAATCATTTTATTCACTTTTGGGAAGAGAAGCCATCATTAATTTTATATCTGTTGTTTGAATCACCAGTTGAGAAATCTTTCTGACTCTCTCTGACATCGAGTAGTTTTTGAGGTGGGCCGTAGGGCGGCCTATAATATACATTTAGCCAGTATAGGGCAAATTTAGAGGCATTCATAAGTACATCAGATTTTTGTGTTCTGAGTACACATTTTTTCTGTTTGTGGAATTTTCATTATTCTTATGCATAGAGACCATTGCCGGTCTCAGTTCATTTTTCAATATTTTGATTAAACTAAATAGTACGGTAAATGTCATTTCTATTTTTGTTATAAATTGTTTTCACTGCATATTTCTTTTGTTATTTATATATTTTTTTCTAATCTATTTTGTGAGTTCCTATTTTCATTTCGTTGCTAATATATTGCTTAAAGTTATCAGAGGATTTCATTTCCTACAAGCCGTCCTATTTTCAGATTTCAGAGTATACGAGGAAGCAGAAATTGAACGCTAGGTTTCTCACTAAAGACCCTTTCTTCGTGCAAAGGGCCGAATTCATATCTTTTTCGGAAATAGCCTCGACATCCAAAATTTGACGTGAAATTACCCTCCTCGTCTGGTGACAGCAACTGCCATTAATGAATTCAAAAGCTCAAATACTAGAAGCGTTCATGCAGAATTATAATAACATTCGCAGCCGTTACATCTGGTGATCTAGCGTTGGGATTATTTCTGCTAAAGTGTGAACTAGTTGAGAAGTGTTGATAAGCAAGTGATAATGTTAAAATAATACAAAAATAATACCCTTTCAGTAATTATCACACTAGTAACAGAGCGGTGGGATTGTAAATTGTAAAGTTTATTTATTATAGTCTATTCTGTAAACATAAACTGATATAGATAGGTTGAAGTAGAGGTACAGTGTTGGAAAGATGATATTGAGGGACTATTGTGGGTACCTAGAAGAGCAATAAAAGTAAAACAACAATTACAAACCATACCGTTCGTTACAGTTGATGTGATCAAGAAAATATCAGATCTCGTAACTACAGTTCTAACTCCTCAATGAAAAACAGTGGAACAAATCATATGCAGAACTGATCTGATTTGGATCCCATCTATATTCTCCTTCATCATTGGGGGGTAGTCCTGTGGCACCCTCTATAAAAACACGGCAATATAAGGAACTAGGACAGTTGAGTGGTGACGGTTCGGACTTCCATTGTCTATATTATTAACTCTTTTAAAACCTGTTTCTGAGAACGAAAAAAAATACAAATCAGTGAAAAAATCTAATCCCAAACGAGAGCTTGAAATAGATTTTCTGGTCAATAATGAAATTAAGGATTGATTGATCAAAGAAAATAGTGTGACAAAAAATCGAGATATCGAATATAAGTCAAAAAAATTTTAAATGATGAAATGAATGAAACAGTATTGCTGAAAAAAAATTGAGGAATCGAATGTGAAATAATAGTCAAAAATGTAAAATATATTGATGACTGTCATCACCCGAAGACGATTGCGGATACCAGCAATCGAAACGTCGTGAGTACATTCAACTTGGAACTTGGTTCCAACATTCATGCATAATATTTAATTCATTTTACATTTTTTGACTAGTATTTTACATTCGATACCTCAAAATTCTTATCACAATATTATTTCATTAATTTCTTTACCTAATTTTTTTTGACTAATATTCCTTATTCGGTATCTCGATTTTTTGTTACAACATTATTTTCTTTGATCAATCAATCCTCAATTTCATTATTGATAAAAAAAAAAGTTTTGACTTGATTTTCTCACTTGACTTGTATTTTTATCAATTCGTTTTTAGCAACAGGTTTCAATTGAGTTTAAAATATAGACAATGGAAGTCCGATTCATTACCATTAAGCAAGGAACATTGTCAACCACATTCAAGCAAACGAACTATAGTGTAGCCGCACTTCGAAGGTTGTGTTATCCTTATCTGTTTTTCTTTTTTTTTTTTTTTTTTTTTGTTTTCTTTTTTTTTGTTTTTTTTTTTTTTTTTTTCTTTTTGGTTTCTTTTTTGTTTTTTTTTTTTTTTTTTTTGTTCTTTTTTTTTTTTTCCCCTCCCTTTCTGAAAAGATAGAATGATCACGTGAACGGCACGCACTCTTTGAATGTTCCTCTCCCCAATGTCACAAGTCCGATTTACACCACTCAACAAAAACGTCGCATTTCCCTGTTCTCCCATAAACTCTTGGATGCTTTTTCATAAGTGTTCATTATTACTCCTTTTTCCTCTACAGTTAAATGTCTTATTTTTTATCTTTTTCTCGCAGGTGAAAGAGTGTTTCCATCCATATTATTTAATAGACGTAACACACGTAAATACAAAGCACAAATGAGTACAGTTTTTTTTTTTTCTTTTTTTTTTTGTTTTTTGTTGGTTTAGGGGGTTTTTTTTTTTTTTTCCTCTCTCACAGTGTAAACAGTTCTTCATTTCTTTCAGTTTAGAAGGCGTGGCTACGCCGCGCAGGCTATATATAGATGCAGGCATTCACTGTTCACGCGTCCTTGAATTCTATCTTTTGAACGGCTCGACTATAGGATAGTTTAATTCACTTTGAAATAATGAAGAGATAGCAACAAGTCAAGCAGTGTATCGGTGAATTGTAACGTTATAATTATTTGTTTCTCTAACTGGAAGAATCTTCTGGGCATGTACTTTTCTTTTTTTCTAGGCTGCTCATATCTTCTCGTTCTTCGTTGCTGGTATCGACACATCAGTTGATCTGATTTTTTTTGCTATTTACGAATTGTGCAAAAATCCCGCCATGCAGGAGAGAGTGAGAGAGGAGATAATGGAAACTATAAAAAAACATAATAACGAATACACCTCGGAATGTTTGAAGGAAATGAAATATTTACGACAAGTGATGAATGGTAAGGGTGTGAATCATTGATTGTGAACGTACGTTAAAAAGTGAGGCCCCACCTCTACTCGCCTTATTTTCATATATATATATATGCGAAATTGGTATTCTGGGAGTTTATTCGTTGATTTGTCGATTTAAAAACTGGCAGAAGTTATTCAAACAACAGTTGCTAGCACCAAGTAGGAGCAGCAACATTCTTGAAAATGCCAACTGAGATGTTGGCGAAACGTCGAAAGTCAATACCGACAAATCAACGGATAAACTCCCAGAATACCAATTTCGCATACTCAAGTATCCGTGAAAACCTTCACTGTAACATATATATATATATATATATATATATATATATATATATATATATATATATGATACCGAATAAGGAATGTTAGTCAAAAAAAATTAGGTAAAGAAATAAATGAAATAATATTGTGATAAGAATTTTGAGGTATCGAATGCAAAATACTAGTCAAAAAATGTAAAATGAATGAAATATTATGCATGAATGTTGGAACCAAGTTCCAAGTTGAATGTACTCACGACGTTTCGATTGCTGGTATCCGCAATCGTCTTCGGGTGATGACAGTCATCAATATATTTTACATTTTTGACTATTATTTCACATTCGATTCCTCAATTTTTTTTAGCAATAGCTGGCTATCATTCACTGGACATCGAATTTAAAGTTTTTTGGACTTATAGGGTTTGATATCTCGATTTTTTGTCACACTATTTTCTTTGATCAATCAATCCTTAACTTCATCATCGACCAGAAAATCTATTTCAAGCTCTCGTTTGGGATTAGATTTTTTCACTGATTCGTATGGTTACTCGTTCTTAGAAAATGGCTCCTAAATGGGAGCCAATAACGTAGACAAGTAGAATTCCGGACGCGGATCACCACTCGGAAGTGTCCTAGTCCAGCACATATATATATATATATATATATATATATATATATATATATTGATTTTTCTCTCATGAACAAACAAGTTTTTTTTTCAGACTGAAGATATGTGTTACCGAACTAACACCGGTAATGTGAATAAGAATGATTGCTTTTTTAGTCTTTTCATAATTCCAATTTATTTCAGAACTCTTCGCCCCCTTTATTGCTGATAAGATTTCTTTCTTCTCATTTTTCGCTAGTTAGTATTCATCTGGTATATTTTTCTATATTTCGATTTATGTTTTTATTTGTTCGACCCTTTGTAAGTTTTTTCATAATATTACATATGTAGATGTATTATGATCCTATCATTTATGGTACAGCAACAATAATGGTTTCTACACAATTGCATATTCAGATGACATAGTTATCTTGCAGACCGGCAAATTTGTGAATACACTGTGTGATAGAGCGCAGGATGGTCTCAAATTAACAGAAACATGGTGTAAAGAACACTCACTGTCGATCAATCCCAAGAAGACGGAGATGGTCCTTTTCACTAGGAAAAGAAGCTTATCGGGCTCAAAACCTCCCGAAATCTTCAAAAGCAAACTAAACTTCTTTGAAGAGGTGAAATACCTTGGTATTACCCTCGACAGGTAGTTAACATGGAACTCGCACATTCAGAGCAGAGCAAAGAGAGCATATTATGTGGCCTATGAGCAGTGTCGGAGGACAGTGGGACGCACATGGGGTCACTCGCCCCGTGTAGTAACCTGGATCTACACTGCAATAATAAGACCTATGCTACGTACGGAGCCATTACATGGGGACCGAAAACTCTACAAGTAACGGCCATCTAAAAATTATATCAAATACAGCGAATGGCTTGTCTGAACATCACAGGAGCCATGAGAACAACACCAACCGCGGCAATGGAATTAGTTACTGGTCTGACATCTCTGGACCTGCACGTCAAGGAGGTTGCTCTAATGGCCATGCTACAATTGCGCACGGCTAGTTTAACCCCTGTACTGCGGTACCTCTGCTACAGGCAGCCAGTGACGCAATTGAACCCAGGTGTGTTTAATAAACCCTACAAAATACAAATGGAACAGAACACTGAGTCAGATGCTGCGAATGCAATACGCATATACACAGACGGCTCAAAAACCAAGGAAGGATCAGGATGTGGAGTTTTCTCCAGATCACTTAGCCTAAGGATTAAGTGGGAAATGGGAAAAAATACCAGCGTGGTTCAAACAGAACTGGCTGGTATTTCAATCTCCACAAAAGAGCTAACCAGAAAATGAATTTCTGGCAAAAACATAATAATCTGCACTGATAGTAGACAAGCCCTACCAACCTTGAATAGACAACGTATCATCTCAGGGTTAGCACTAGAGTGCCACCAATATTTAGCTAACGCCTCGACTCTTTGGCCAGGATGGCGGCTGGACTGGAAATTTTGGGACCAGGTGACACCCATGGCTTGACGACTTCGACAATTGCGGAACTAGCCGAACGTTACACCCATACTCAACCCCTTGAGAGATGGGATGAAACCAAAGGATGCAGTTTTGCCAGGATCACCCTGGGCGACCCTGCGAAGCTGGATCCGAATAAATATTTGGCGATGACCAGGAAGAACCTACGTTTAACAATGGGATTTCTGACTGGACACTGTCAACTACGGAAACACCTCCATATTATGGAGCTAGTGGACACACCTCTATGCAGGATGTGTGAACAGGAAGATGAAACGGTCAGGCTTGTCTTATGTGAATGTCTGGAGCTATCGTCGATAAGAGTGTGTGTTCGGTGAGTCTTGGCCTATACCTGCCGATATTAAGGAGATGTCCCCTGGTGACCTGTCCTCCGTCCTGGATAAGGCGGGATGGACAATGTCCTAGGAAAGCGACTCCTTGGGAGGATGTATCATATTGTGGCCTAAGTGCTGTGGGTCTACAGTCACCCTCCCTACTCTACAAATACAGATGGTACAGTAAGATCAAATAATTTGTTTATAGTCATGTGAATGAAAAAAAGATTCGTATTCAGAAATATCATGCAGTTTTTCAGAAAACATCTGTTTTCTTCGAGAAAGTTTCAAAAAACATATCATTTTGTAATAGCTTTCGTAAACGAGAGTTTGATCTATTTTATTTCTAGCGAAGGTAGTTTATTGTATAACCAAACACATACAGTGTTTCAGTGTGACAAACTAATTTTTTTATACTCCCACCCGTAAATATGCCAATTTCTGCCTAGTTAACTGAACGGATAAGTAGGCAATTCCAGTCAACTGAATCGTTATGGTTTCATATCCACAGAAGGTAGGATATGAATTCTACCAACCACAGGGAACAAAATACTTGGTTACCAGGGACAAATTTGAAGAAACGTTACATTTCTGATCTGTCTACCTAATTATAAAATTTTCTCAAGAAAACATTTTCGAAAATCAATGATTTTAGCGAATCAACTTTACGTTTGAATAGCCACAAGTGATGTTTTTTTTTGTGGAAAACCATTAATTAACTGAAACTGTATAGTCCGAATGACCTTCTTGTTCAAGGCGTACGCTCTCTGAAACGGTCCACTTTATAGTCGTTCGAGTCTCACCAAAACCTATTTTTTTTTCTACTTCTTCTCAACAATTGAAATATGATAACTCTTCAGGTACTATGCATTATTTTTTGGAATTTTTGGTGGACGTCGATAGGTAAATATAAATATCAAAAAAATAATCTATATCTGAAATTGATCATCAATATTATACTTGAAAGAGAGTTCTGAAGTATTTACGTGGTCGAAGAAAAATTCAACTATAACTTGAATGGATATTGGCCACATTATCCTTGTGCAATATGGTTACCTTATCCACTTTTGTTGTTCAATCTACTATAGTATTGTAACAGAAAAGATGATTGAAATGTCGAAAAATGGGTGTTTTCTATGAAACTAACGAAAGCAAACTATTATATATGAAAAATCAAAGAAAGATATGGATTTTTTCAATCAGATTACGAAAAGAAGACATCCAAAAGTATTGTTACGATATATCCTTGCAAAATCCAACTTCTGACACTACTGTCACGATTTATCCTTGGGTTCGATGATTAAAACACCAAACAACACTAAACTTCTTTTATTATAACTCTTTATCACAATACAATACAACACAACACAATCACTTAAATCGCTCCGATAACTTTCCAATGCTCGGTACTAAATCTCTCTGTACTGAAAATCCTACATTGAAACTCCGGCACTCAGCAATAACAAAGCTCTCTCCACTTAGCTTCACTAAACTCGCTCCACTTAGTTCTGAATACGAACTTCCGAATAACTAACTCTGCTCGCGACGAAGTCTCTCCCGTATATATACCTGCGTATGAAGAATCTTCGCAAATTCTCCACACTCGATTTACGGGTTCCTGGAAAATGACGTTCGCTACGACGCGATCCCTCATCTGCGTTTACGATCTCGTTAGTGCCGGCGCTAGGAGATTCGTAACAGTATTAAAACCCAAACAATTTGTAAAACGAACAAAAATATGTGAAATAATTCAATATCGAAGAGGACTGATACATTTAAGTAAGTGGAAAATGAAGAGCATAAATCAACAAAAACATGAGAACAAAATCTATGAAACCTAAAACACTCCAAGATGTGGGGTAGAGAAATACAAAAAATCTAAATGGCCTGTAACAAAAACCAATAATGAAAAGGAAAGTCAAATCAGGAATGGAATTATGGATAAACAGAATGAAAACAAAATCCGAGGGCATATAAAATCATTGACATCCGTGGTGCATACAAACTTTCATTATTTTACCTTCAATATATTTGAAAAAAATCCGAAAATCAAATTTTGAATTTGACAGCATCTTTATTTTTTTGATAGTGCCTATTTTTTCCTACTGCTTAAGTGAATATCCTCAACGATCATTTTTGCAGAAACCCTCAGACTTTACCCCGCGCTACCAAGCCTGGAGAGAGTATGCGTAGAAGACTACAAAATCAGAGGTACAGACTTGACTATTGAGAAAGGAACCGGCATTTGGATTTCCATCATGGGTATTCACAAAGACCCAGAGTACTATCCGGATCCAGAAACATTTGATCCGGAAAGGTTCAACGAAGAAACTGGAAAAGTGAACTCTCAGTTTTATTTTCCCTTTGGAGTTGGACCAAGAATGTGTATAGGTACTTATGGATTGATCTTTTTGAGACTGATATTTCTATGTTGAAATTAGCCTAATTCTGCTACCAAAAAAATCCGAATCTGACAATTTATGCGTCATCTGCTAAAACAGGTTATTATTCGAAATCACTTATTAGTTGTACAAACTCCATTAAATTGTGGTTCAAGGGCAACGAGATTAGTTGCCAAGCAACTAAGTGCACTTGAACTGGGCATGAACCAGATTTGCACAACAGGACCTAGGGGAAGGTTTTGTAACGAAACCTACTGTGTAGGTAGATTGAAGACTGGCCTGAACGAATTGTTCGAAAGATGATTTGATTTAACGCCAGTCTCTAAGTATGCCCATCGAATATGTCGAATGGTTTTTATCTTTGAGGTGTTATGAAAAGATATCTTTGAGATGATATGAAAAAATATCTTCAAGATGTTAAGAAAATATATCTTCAAAAGGTCGGATTTTGTGATATACGTCTTTGAGACGTCTTAACAGAATTGGACAATTCACCAAAAATAGATACAATTCTAAATATGCCAAATTTTGCATCCAATCTCGAATTTACGTACACAGAGATCAAAAGAGTGAAAACTGCGAGGTACTTATTATGTTATATGATGTTTTTGAGTCCATAACATAGATTGGTAATCATAAATGCCCACAGCAGAGACGCACATCGACATTTCGATATGTTTGTAAACTAGGTTAGGTTAGGTTAAACCGAATTTTCCATTGCTGAATAGCTAATGCCGAACATACTTCTGAATTATGTACACTGATCTGTATCTGTACTTACTTTCAAATAATTTCCACAACAATAAAAACACGATTTTGGAGATACTTATTCCTTCTCATCGTCTTACCCCATTGTTTTCGTACTTTTGCATCGCTTGGAAGACGAATAAACACTTTATCGAGTGTATACCTGACTTTTTTTGCATTTCGGTATCATAAAAAACTTATGTCAAAAAGTTGTTTAGTTTCTTCCATGATCTGTATGATAATTGAAACTGAAATGCTTACGACCTGTTTCGACGAAGCAATTTGTCGCTGAAACTCGAGAATATTGCATGCAAACATGCATGTTTTTCGAGTTGCATGAATCTTTATCGTTGCAATAGGTTGCAGCTTCTCTCTGTGGCGAATTTGTTGTCGCAAGCTACAAATATGTAATTTTGTAAAATTCAATTATTTTTCGACACTGAAGAATGCTAGTAAAGTAATGAGTTGACTTTGTCACAATTACAATAACTGGAAATGAATAAAATCATATATCAGTTGTGATATGGTAGACGTTCATCTTGGTAACATTCAGAACATTCAGTGCCATTTTTCAATATTGGCAATGCAAACTGACAGATAGAGAAATAGCAGCGACAAATTTCATCGTCGAAACAGGCTGTTAGAGTAAACAAACACGGAACACGTAATTTGACATCATCCAAACCACGTTTGAACTGCTCAAATTCATTCAAAGTTTCAAATTCCACCAGAAAAGCTGCATCACCCAAAAAATACTATTAGTTGTCGAACGACTTCATCATCTATATGTAGTATCCTATTTATTTTCAACTATGTTGTACTGTTTAGTTTCTTTCATAAGATCAATATTTTTGAGAATACATATTTTTCATTTGACTCATTGCTTCTACTTCTACAGAAGGTTCATTATTATTTATTTCCAGGTGCCCGCTTTGGATTGACAGTATCACAAATAGGAATTATAAGGATACTGGAGGAATTCAGAATGCGCCTTAGCGATAAAAACTGCCCACCTGTAAAACTAGATAAGCATTCGTTTCTATTAGAATTGTTGGATCCAATTTTGATGACAGCTAAAGAATTATAAATTTGTTGAAAAAACCCTGGGTTTTATGTCAACCTTTTCCTGATGAATCGCAAAATATAATCCTAGCTAAATAATTGAGGGACTGATTTTTGTCTTGTAAAGAATAACCCACAAATCAGTTCCTCAAAGTTTTCTTTTTTTTAACAAATAAAAATCATGTTTCTTTATTCATTATGATCACTTTTACAGTATACATTGCGGGGTTATTTCAAATGCCAGTGTTTACATAGAGATCTTATATGGTATGATAAGGGAAGGTGAAGTTCCTGCAGTTTTGGATACTTTTATTTTTTCTCCCTCAAAATTCAAATCAATCCAGGACTATTCTATAAAATGTTAGCAAATATTCTTTCGATATGTGCATATACCATACGTAAGAGGTCCATTCACAAAGAGAAAAAAATTAAATTTAAACAACTACTTGTCCATACAGGACATAATCACTCTCGATATCGATTATAATGGGTGGTTCATTTATTATTGGCCAACGTTTGTAACTGTTATACTTTTTCGATCTCAAAACATCAACTTCGATTAAATCAGAGGAAATATATCTACAAAAAACATCGAGTATAAGATAAGTAACGATAAGAGGAGAATTTTATTTTTCATAAATAAATTATCATAACGCCTCAACTGACAAAATAGTTAAGGCTTTCGCGGCCGAGGTTTTCAGTATCACTACTTTTATTCGGGTTTGAAGGCCGTCGTTTTTTGGAATTTCTTCCTAACGGTAGCAGGGGCTTATCGCATACCGTGCACCTGTGGGAAGGTATATATCGGTACCACCAAAAGATCCATGGGAACAAGGCTGAAGGAACATGAGAGAAACTGCAGACTAGGGCAAACTGACAAGTCAGCTGTGGCGGAACACGCACTTAGTGTGGGTAAACACAGGATTCTGTTTGAAAATGCAAAACTGATTGCACCCAACCAGGGATACCATAGCCGACTGGTACGGGAGGCAATAGAAATCTACAAACACACGGATAATTTCAACAGAAAAGAAGAAGCAGTCAACCTCAACCGAATATGGAATCCCATTTTGAGAAAATCGATAATAACTGCAGGTAGTTCTTCAGATGATGATGATTATTCTCCGAACCCAGATGAGGTAAACAAGGTAATCAATATCAATGACAATTCCCCTAATCCGAATGGAATAATTCGCACCGCAAACTATCTGAATCTGCATAAATACAACTTGCGAAGGAAAAATCTCCAGTCATCGGAGTGAATTTCAAGATGGATGAGCCTCTGAAGAAGCTAGCCACTCGAGCCAGCGAAACGTTAGGAAGAAATTCCAAAAAACGACGGCCTTCAAACCCGAATAAAAGTAGTGATACTGAACGCCTCAACTACTTTAGCGGTCGTTCAGAAAGCTTGAAAAATTCCTTTTACACAATCCCTGAAAAAATGTCAGAAAATAATAGAAAAATAATAATATCGTGTTCTCGAAATAAAAATCTTTTATTCAAACTCCAGTTTCTCACAATCGGCTCGGTCGTAAAAAAATCTGTATCCATATTCTCCATCCATGTTATCCATATATAGTATCAATTTTCTCCTCCTGAAGATGCTAACCTTCGCGTGTCGAGTGCAAAAATATCAGTTTGGTGTTAGGGTAATTGATCTCTAGGAAGAGTTTTATTCATATTCTCTTTGAATTTCCACTTATAACCTCCTATTAAAGTATGAATTATTTACGGATTTTTTCCAGTTGCAATGTATCATGCTCATCTGCTATGTCGAACTCAATATTTGTTAGTACTGAATCAATAAAAAAAATTAAAGTCATTTTTTAAAAAATGATAATAAATTCATCAACTTTTCAGGTTTATATTTTTTGTTGGAAACTCCAAGTTAAAATCGCCTACCAATACAAATTTCTGATATCCAAGTTATGAACATCTTTAAACTCAGAATTCGATCTAAAAAATACATCCGATAATCCAATGGGCCCAATGAGGTAATGAGTAAATTTTTCGGAATCCGGAAGGATTGAAGGTGATATGTTTTTGAACTCAGAACCTGATAAAATGCCTATTGTTGGTGATACAACATTTTAAGCCCATTAAAAATGAAAATCAATAAGAGTAAATACGTCAATATCAATCAATATAAGTACCTATTTGAATTGAAATATCTGAATATTCAGAGGCCGATAAGATACTTTTCGAATATTTTAATTTGATATCTATATAAATTAATTACACTTCGTAACTTATGCGTTATGACTGGAGAGGTGTGAGAGTAGTAAAGGCCAACTGTAGATCTGATGTATTGAGACTTGGGAAGTAACATTCAATATTTTTTTTGAAAATGGATCTGAACAAACAAGAAGGGCAGTTTGAGAAAAAAACACAAAAACTTGGTGAGTTGCATGTTTAAAAAGTACTATATTCTTGCACAATCGCCAACAATCTTAGTTATTTTTTCATCCTTTTCAAAATCATTGCTCAAGAAATAATCTGATTTTTTGTAATTTTGTTTTCGAAAACAAAGCTGAGAAGGTTACCGATTTTAAGTATATAACAACTCAACGTTCATTATAGTTCCATATTTTTTATTTTTTTATTCCAGAAAGTTTCATTGGTGTCCGACATATTCAGTATTTTCTCATGTTTTCCTGTATAACTCTTGCATATGGAATGCGCACCATTTTCAACGTGGCAATTGTTGAGATTATCAATGAAGATGGCAAGAGCACCAAGGAAATAAAATATCCTGTGAGTAATTTTTACCTAACTAGTTTTTCGAAGATAACACAAATTTCAAATGGGTTTCTTTACTCCACGACTTACATGGAAAACTTTGAAAAAATATCAAATAAAGAAACTTGACCGATACCAACAGATTTAAGTGCAACTTCACCTACACAGCAATTTTATCGTATGTGTTTCTAGAGATACAAGTCCCAGAATTAATTTCAATGATTGGGATAGGTGTAGTAAACCAACAATTACGTCCAGTACCTTGGTCAATAATAACACCAATATTCTATGATTTTATAGTTTATATTTATATCTTTAAATGGCCTGAGGAAGTGAATTCCACCATTCCAGTGAAAGATTGAGATGAACCAAGTGAAAGATGTGTCAAGTGAAAAATAAATTTCTATCGTAACTGACTCACCCGCTTGCAGTTTAAGAATTTTCACCACCCAGACTATAGTGAGACGTTCGATTATTTGCTTTACGAACTAATAATACCAACTACAGTCATTAAATATTGTAAGCTTCCACAGCCGGAAACTAATGATTTCTTTGGTGTTTCTGAGCCGTGGTCTGCAGGTTTTTGACCCTGCATCTGCGGCAGATATTTTCAAAGGCGATGCGGCATTAGTCGAAATGCCCTTCTCTACTGCGAGGCTTTGATTGAAAGTAGTTCAATGTAATAAATCTGTGTGTATTGGATGACTCTGTGTTGGAGCTTCAATTATTTTCCCCAACTGACTCTTTCCCACGTTGTTCCTTGGGATTTTGACCTACCACAATCTGGACACATTGAGGATTTAATATACTCTCCTCTTTGCGATAGAAGTTATTTATATGCTCAAAATTACGAAGGCCTCCCTATAGAGTCGTGGGTACTAATTCATAGTTTAATCGAGTACTTGCATTCTCTAGAAGTCCATAGCATGACCCTTCATCAGAGCGTGTTCTGCCACTGACGATATTTGTGTTTGGTCATATCGAAAACTATTCGTGTTCCGTTAACCGCGTTTTTATGCTCCTTTTTGTGGGCCCAATAGAGACAGAACAACAACTGCACGGTATTTGATACACTCATGACCATAAATGATTTTTATTTTTTTTGTTTCATTCATTTTAGTTCCAATTTCAAAGTAATTGACCTGAAAATAATTCATTCGACTAAATAACAGACTGGCGTGACCTTAAAAATTGATATAAGAATAATAATTAAACAATTTCAGAGGAATCAATGGAATTACTGTTTCAGAGTTATTCTGTTGTGGTGCATGAACGTTTTCCTAGAAGTTTTTTTCTGAATAAATACACTTATAAAATTAACGTAACACTTCAATGAATCATTTTATTCAATTTTCATTTGTAGTCAGAGAAAGAATGAGAAATGAAACATCTTCAGAGATAAGCCGCATATTAATAGTAATTGTAGTACTGTATCAACTATACCGAGAGGGATGATGTAACAACAAACAGAATATTGTTGGAAAAAAGTTGACGAAAATGTACAGAAAAGTACCAATAACAAGTTTTTCCACCTGTGCCACGTATAACCCCATCACATCGTCGGACCTTACTTAAAATTATTTACCCTATTTCATTCTGGCCAGTCCTCCCCAAACCTGAATCAGTCTCTTCTCCACTTCTTGCAAGTTGTTTGCTTGGATCGGGTGCTTTCTCAATCGCCTACCAAGGATATCCCAGAGATTTTCTATTGGAATTAAGTCCGGGCTTCGTGCTGGCCATGCCATGATAATTTCAACCTTTTCCTGGTAATTTGTGATAATCAGTGCAACATGGCGTCTGGCGTTGTCTTGCCAATTCTGCAGGGAGCTCTCGTTGGAAATGCCCGCGATGTATTGAATCCAAAGAAAACTCCCAACGCGAGATTTTTGAACCACTCACTGTGAAACACTTCGATAAAATAATGGATCAATTCAAGAACATTAATACGGCTATCGCCGCTTGCAATAAACAAATTGATGATCTCCACACTTTAGTTTCCGCACATGAAACGTCCATTGCCTCCTGCGAAACCAATATTTCACAAGTTCAGAAAGAAAATGAGTCCCTCAGAGCCAACGTAAACCGACTTGAAACACAGCTTAAAAATGCAATAGTCGACTCTCAATATGAATTAAGAGAACGCCTGAAGCGCGAGAAAAATATTATTTTAATGGGTTTAGCCGAACAAGACAGGAATGCGAGCCGTGTGATCGTGAATTCTATTCTAGATTCTGTGGTTCCGAACGCTTCATCCCAAATTTAAGATATCACTCATTTTGGGAGATCAGTAAACGGTTCACGCCCAACCAAAATTACCCTATTTACATCCGACACTGCACTAGAGAAGTCAGTACCCTAAAATTTCTCTGAAGTCTGACCTAACTCCACAACAGCAAAAAACACTGTCTGAACTTCGCGTAGAGTTGAATAAACGCTTACAGGAGGGAGAAGGATATCACAATAAAATATATTAGAAACCGCCCTCAAATAGTGAAATCTTCAAAGAGATCACGTGAGGAGGAAAATTCCTCCAAAAGGGAGTCTAAGGTAGTGAGGCAAAACGGTTCTCGCCTAGAATAGCAACCACTTAGTGTGATTCCATGGAATATGCAGGGTTACCAGCACTCTCAAGAATTTTTAGATACCTGCCAACAAAAATTTGATGTACTATTCCTTTCCGAAACCTGGCTCTTAGGTGACCCGGTAAATTCCTCCCTTCTGAGAGACTTTCAAATGTTTTCATCACACGCACTGAAAGAAAAATCTTGGGGTCGGGCGAGCGGGGGCTTGTGTGTTTTCATTAGAAAAGATATCAGTGTCAAAATTTTGGACAAATCACCCTGGTGGATTCTGTGTTTACTAACTATGAAAAACTGTTCCGTTATTTTTGGTTTTGTATATTTCGAGCCCTCTCTTTCCATTGATACTACATTAGAACTTTACGAATTATCAATATCGAATATTGTGGAACAGTACCCTGATACTTGTTTAGTATTATCTGGCGATTTCAATTGTAGAACCGGTGATCTAGGCATTATACCTGAAGAAATGTTAGAGGGTACTGTTCTTTCTGAAAAAAGGAATAGTCTAGATAATCATATTAACAGTAGAGGTCGTAGTCTCTTGGACTTCATGGATTCATATTCCTTAAGCCAACTAAATGGTCGAACTCCGGGTGATACACCCGCAAATTTTACTTTTTTTAGCCACCTAGGTCAGAGTGTTGTAGATTTAGTTTTCATTAATAGCACCCACTTGGGGTTAGTCCATGATTTCACTGTACTTAATGATATCGTGATCTCTGATCATTTCCCGATTTTGCTAACACTTAATTACGAGATGACAACTCACGTCAGAGAGCCTGATAGTTATAATGTTCGTTCTTTGATATGGGACAACAATATTGCCACCCACTTTGAAAATGAAATGCGCTGGTCTCAAAGAAGTATGTTTATTGCTTGTCCAAATGAATCATATAAAAACCTCTGTTTTGCGATACATGAAACAGCCGATAACCTCGGACTTTTACATAACTTCCGTTCTAGTAAAACAAACAACGTCAAAGAATAAACCCTGGTATGATAAAGAATGTAAAGCGGCAAAATTCTCGTTGAAAAACAAACTTAAAATTTGTAAAACGAATAATTTCTCCCCTGCTGCCAAATCTGAACTGCTAAAAGCCAAAGCATTCTATAGAAAACTTATAAAAGAGAAAAAATATTCGCAAGAACTTTCAGTAACAAATTCTATTAGCAATGCTCGGAACTCCAAAGAATTTTGGAGTGCTGTGAAAGCACTGCGTTCTGAAATTCGCGTGTGTGCTTTGGGAACCGCTGAATGGGAACTTTTTTACGACTCGATTGCTACCCCAAAAATTCTCGACCACTCATTATTTTTTGACGCTCAACATCCACTATTGGACTGCACTATATCAATGGACGAAGTTACACGTGTCATAAGCGAAAGTCGTAATGGCAAATCTCCCGGAGGGGACGGAATAACGTACGAGTTTTTCAAACACCTGCCTGAGAACTGGCTTCTTTACTTATGTTAATTTTTCAACAGGATTTATGAAACAGGGCTAATTCCCTCCGCTTGGGGTGAAGTAGTTATGACTATGCTGCACAAAAATGGTACTGCTGGAGACCCTCTAAATTATCGTGGTATTGCTCTCGTGAATTGCTGTACGAAACTATTCACTTCTATTCTGAAAAACAGACTCTCTTATTGGAGTGACACCAATGAAATAATTCCCGAGTGCCAGGCCGGCTTCCGTAGTTCGCGTGGCTGTACCGACCATGTTTTCACTCTCAACTCTTTGATTCAATTACAACTGCGCCTAAAAAACCGTAATTTATTTGTAGCATTCATAGACTACAAAAGAGCCTTCGACTCCGTTGAACACACATTGCTTTGGCAGAAACTTTTTTCTCTGGGGGTCAGTTCCAATTTTATTCGCGTTCTGAGAAATATTTATAACATCGCTACGTTCAAAGTCAAGGTCAATCAACAGCTGACTAAGGAATTCGATGTTTCTTCAGGGGTTCTACAAGGGGAATCGCTCAGCCCTAGTTTATTTTCGCTCTTCATCGCCGATATTGAAATTTTTTTCTGCGATCGCGGTGCAAGAGGAATATATGTAGATAGTCAGACTGACATCGTTATCCTACTGTACGCTGACGATCTGATTATACTAGGCGACTCACCGATTGATCTCTCTAGGAAACTAAAAATACTGGAAGAATACTCTGAACTAAATGCGCTATCTGTCAATACCAATAAATCCAAAATAATGCGGTTTTCAAAAAGTGGATTCAAGAAAGTCTATAATTATCGTTTTCTCCTAAATGGCAATGAACTCGAAATTGTGAATAAGTATAAGTATCTTGGAGTTGAATTCGTCTCTTCCTCCCTATTTAGAGAAATGGCACACACATCGGTATCAAAATGTAAACAGGCATCCGGAACGGTATTTTCACTTCTTTCCAAGGGTAATGTGAACTCATGGGAGGCTAGAAGCCACCTGTTCAACTCGATTGTTGTGAGTACTTTAGCGTCCTGTATGCCAGTCTGGGCATTACGCTATACCGATACAATCGAGAGGGCTCAAGTTGGGTTCTTCAAGCGGCTGCTCAGACAAAATACTGCAAAATACTCCGGATTTCTGCGTCCGGCTCGAAACAGGCATAATCCACCTTTCATTCACGGTATTCAAACACTCCCTAACCTGGCTTATAAAAGTCCTACAAATGGGTGAAGGAAGATTTCCGAGAAAATGTTTCCGCAGCCTGTTTACGATTCCATGTCACGACGTCAGGTACAACTGGGCGAGTCAATTACGTTTGTTTTTCGATTCAATCAACTGCATAGATTTATATAATGAGTTAGATCCGCGGCTTCTCAAAAGAAACACGCAATATCTCTTGGATAAATATAAACAATTTTGCTATGAATCAGACCTGAATAAATACGCAAATTCCAGATACTCCCTCTTTAGGGGGATCATAACAAACAGTGCCCAATGTATTTCAAACTACCTGCCATTTAACTGTTCCATACATACAATTAGAACTATTGCACAATTACGACTTTCTTATGATAAAGAACTGAGAATAACGCATAAAAATATTTATTATCATGTCGATCTTACTGAGCTTTGTACACTTTGTAACCTAAAATTACCACAGACATTGGAACATTTATTTTTCACCTGTCCCATTCTCAGCTCTCTGAAACCTGACTGTCATATCCTAGAGAATATGACCTCACTGAGAAATGCTCTCACCAACATCACTCTGACCGAGGCCAAAATTATTAGTCAGTTCACGATGGAAGTAATGAGACTACGATCTTTCAATGAATAGATTGAAGCAATATTGTATGATAGGCTTATGCTGTTGATTTTTCTTTATATGTTCAACACCCCTTTAATTTCACACTATTTACGTTTGAGCAAAACATTTTCTGATGGTTGAAATTTGTTATTTGTATTTTTTTTTTATTTAAGGAAAACTGTATGGCACCAAACTCTTTGTTATACACTATGGTTGTAAAAAACAATAAATGATGATGATGATGAAGAAAATTTTGCTGATATAAGGGGCGAATGGTACAACATATTGTTCCAAGATATTCATCGTACTTTTCAGCTGTAACGGACCCATTGTGTATGACCACTAGGTCCGTACGTGAGGTCAAAGAAATCCCTCTCACACACCATAACCAGAGCCTACACCGAATAATGTGGTTTGTAAAAAGTTGCATTGAGCATATGGTTCATTGGGACGTCATACACTCGACAGTTTCACTATACGACAGCGTGTTCAGGCGTGGTTTAGTACATTGGGGTTGGAATTTCAGAAGGATCAAATTTAAAATCATTGTGAAAATATATCAATCATACCTATTTTCGTGAATATCAAAAACTGTGAAAATTATTGTTCCTAGTTCAAAGTTTGATAAAGAATCAACTGATTAAATCTTCTCCACATAAGTTGTAGAGATAAAAACGTGGCTTGGATGACGCATGTAATAGAATTTAAATCGATCAGGAATCTAGTAAAGCAAACAAATCGCATTATGACTGATAGGTGAGAAATCTCAAGATTTGAATATCGGGAAATCACATTAGATTCAATCTGTAGTAGCATAAAAATAATTATGTACCTTTATTTCATTCTGGTCCAGTGCTCCCCAAACCTGAATTAGTCTCTTCTTCAGTTCCTGTAGATTGTTTGGTTGGATCGGGTACTTTCTCAATCGCCTACCAAGGATATCCCAGATATTTTCTATTGGATTCAGGTCCGGGCTACGTACTGGCCATACCATGGTGATAATTTCTACTTCTAGGTAGTTTGTGGCTATCTGTGCAACATGGTTTCTGGCGTTGTCTTGCATTAAAAATTTTGCCGATACAAGGGGCGAATGTACATGTTGCTCTAAGTTATCCATTGTATCTTTCAGCTGTAACGGACCCATTGTGTATGACCACTATGTCCGTACGTCAGTCAGTTCAAAAAATGCCACTCCACACCATAACCGGAGCCTCCACCAAATAATGTGGTGGAAAATTGCATTGAGCATTGGGACGTCGTACGGTCGACAGTTTCAATATACAATAGCGTCTTCATGCGTGGTATGGTACATTGGAGTTGGACTTGTAGAAGGATCAAACTAAAATCGCCGTGAAAATATAACAATCATACCTATTTTCGTGAATATCGAAAAACTGTGAAAATTATTGTTCCTAGATCAAAGTTTGATAAAGAATCAACTGATTGAATCTTCTCCACATACGTTGTGATTGAAACGTGGCTTGGATGGCGCATGTATAATGAACAATAGATTATAAATCGATCAGGAATCAAGTAAAACAAACAACTCGCATTATGACTGATAGGTGAGAAATCTCTAGATTTGAATATCGATTAATGTGCGGGAAATCACATTAGATTCAATCTGTCGTAAAAGAAAAAAAATAATAATAATTTGGAACCTTTTAATTTTGAAGTGTCATTATATACTATTTTTGTTTCAGACATAATTTAATATATATATAATATTTTATATATATATATATATATATATATATATATATATATATATATATATATATATATGTATATATATATATAAATATATATATATATATATAAATATACAGGGTCCTGCAACAGTGGCGCGGTGTTCCAAATCTCTATTTAGGAAACAGATAGGAATCTAAATTTCTACCATACTACCTTATTGCTGGAGCTCGACAAAATAAAAATATTGGCGGTCACACAGGGTGTTCAATTTTTTCTGGGCAGATCCCAACTGTGTTTTTTTAAATGGCAAACTGTATTTTTTATCGCTTTTTCAGTTTCTACATAGAAAATAATAGGTACTTTATGCATATCTTCACTTCGAAAATATTAACGGATTTCGAGATAGCTAGCATGTTTGGACATTGAAACAAGATATCTTTTGTGTATCCTTATCAGTCGTCAAAGATATTTTGCTATGAAAAAAGTCTTTCATCGAGTTTATGGCGGAGAAATACGAAAAATGCCCTCCAAAATTGTACATCCTCTTTTAGTGCAATAAAACCCATATAACACACAACAGTAGTTTCCAGCATATTCAAATACAGTTCTCCTGTTAAATTTTGTTCAATTGACCATTTTGAGTTGTCAAGTATTCATTAGGAGCTTCAAAATGATGTATCACAAGCCCCTCCTCTCCACTTAATTTTTTTTCCACATGGCGTCACCATCTTGAAATTGTCATCTGTCAATTTGACTCCAAAATATAGTATTCATGCATCAATTCCATTACACAAAGTTAAAATTTTTCGAGTTGACCTGTTCAAAAAATAAAAGGGGGGTATATTAAAGAAAAGCACTGTATAAAATTGAACTTCCAGATCTATCCTGAATGGACAGACAAGAAAAACATACTCCTCTCATCGTTCTTCTGGGGCTACATCTGTCTTCAAGTCGGTGCAGGTCAACTGGCGAAACTCTATGGTGCCAAACGCTTTCTTTTCTGCGTGGTATTCGTCTCAGCGGTATTCAGCGCCCTGATACCCGTTGCTGGATCCACCCTAGGATATGGCGGGGTAATAGCCTGTAGAATAGTGCAAGGACTGAGCCAAGGATTCATGTTCCCTTCCATCCACACTTTGCTGAGCAAATGGGCGCCCATCTCTGAAAGAGCCAAGTGGGGAGGCATAGTGTATGCAGGTAATAAAAAATTGTTTATGTTTCAATCCTAGAGAGATTATATTCCCTCGAAAGTCTGTATTTCCTACAAAATGAGAGAAACGTTTTCCCTTGTCTGTGAGGGACGTACGTAGTCAATTGATTTTATCTCATAATTATTATAACTTTTAATATTCGAAAATCATATGTCATTTATGTCATCTCAACTCTCAGCGGGCGTCATATATTAGCCGGAATATATCCTTCATATATAAAATGCCCCATAAGAGCAATGCAATTATCGAAAACTTACAGCGGTAATTGCATTGTATCAAGTTACCATAACAGCACATTTGAAACCGTATCGCTAGACGTCAGTAAACAACACAAATAAATGTCAGATAGCCTTCAAAAATAGAAAAACATTTCGCGTTTAGGTGAGTACTCCATACAATCTATAGAGGAAAGTATAAATGAAAAAAAAATAGCATTTCCTTGAGAATTTCTTTATTCGTGAAATATTCCAATGAATTACATTCATGCATAAAAATGACCAGATAATTTTGGATTCAAGCGTGATATCTCATACAAATTGCATTCGGTTATTTTCATATTTTGTAAAAGACGATTGTCAAAATATACATTTTTGTCATCTTGACAGGCATAAATACTGAATTTCAAACGTCGTTGTTTCAACTCCGGAAATATTCTACCGAATTACACTCGTGCATCAAAATAAACCTGATAATTTTCCATTCAAGCATGTTGTCAGTAAAAAATCTGTATTCGGTTATTTTCATATTTTGCTGGTACGGGAGGCAATAGAAATCCACAAACACACGGATAATTTCAACAGAAAAGAAGAAGCTGTCAACCTCAACCGAATATGGAATCCCATTTTAAGAAAATCGATAATAACTGCAGGTAGTTCTTCAGATAATAATGATGATTATTCTCCGAACCCGCATGAGGTAAACAAGGTGATCAATATTAATGACAATTCCCCGAATCCGAATGGAATAATTAGCACCGCAAACTACCTGAATCGGCATAAATACAACTTGCGAAGAAATGATCTCCAGTCATCGGAGTGAATTCCAAGATGAATGAACCTCTGAAGAAGCTAGCCACTCGAGCCAGCGAAACGTCAGGAAGAAATTCCAAAAAACGACGGCCTTCAAACCCGAATAAAAGTAGTGATACTGAAATTAAATTTTCTGACAAATCGGTAAAAAAAAAATTTTCCTATCACCTATCAACAGAGAGTGTGTAATTTTTTTTTATTTCACTTCTTTCATAGGAGTTGTCATTTCGAAGAAAACGAAAAAATAATTTCTCGGGAGGTACAAAGTATATGCATGATGATTTCGAATTATGCTCTATATAGACACCTCGCTGATGAATAGTGAAAAGTTATTTCATTTCATATACTAGACTTGATTGTTTAGTAATCGTAAAAAACTATTTGGAGAAATTCTGAAATTTCATTTGAAGGTGGATTTAGATGTGAAAATCGTTATCCAAAAAAATCTTGATGCAATTTTCTGGCATTGCTTTTTACTACATATCGATATTTCAGTTCTTGATATCTTCTAGTAACAAATGTTAATATTCTAAAGGTACAAAAGGTATATGAAACAAAAAATATCTATGATATGTGGAAACTAATATTAACAATAAGCGACAAATTCACGATTACTTATTACACAACAAGATTTGAAAATTGTCCTACACAGATATATGTATGGATTTTCAATCTTGGCATCTTCATCAACCAAATATTGGTACTTTTTTTTGGAAAGTGGTAATGAATTGGTTAATTATATTTCTTGGGGAACTGTTTCAAAAAAATATAGTCTGTTGTGAAGAATTTGAGATTACTCATAAAGCTTCGATGTATCATATTGTGCGGGGGTTTTGTACATTACTTTAATAATATGTTTTTGAATAACCTCCAGTTTTTTACGTGCCTTTAATAAGCTGCACCCCATACAGCTATACCATACACTGATAATAAGTAGGTGGTTTTCGATTAAGGAATAGTATATTGTCTTCAGTTGGTGTAGGTTGACAATATTCACTGAATATCTCATTTTGAGGAGAGTCACTCTGATTTTTTTCTCACAACAGTGAGCATCCCATTTCAGGTTTGCATCAACGTATATTCCCAAATATTTCATGTTTGAAGCTTGTATATTTATTATATATTTTTCAACTTTCACAGTAAGAGAGTCATCATATGGTAGACTATTATATAAGTATATATATGGTCTCAGCGGCTTGCAATTTTTTTCTACTGCGGAATACTTAAAAAAAAACCAGAATTACCGTTCTTAAGTACATCATTAATTTGGATCAGAGATTACAAAACTTTTTTTCTCATAGACCACTCTCAAATTTTGCTGGTTTCGGTGGACCCCCTGCAGCTATATTATTCTACCATATTCTCAAAACTCGACAAAAAATGTGTGGATTAAATCTATGGAAATTTCCGTAACGCTTGCGTTCCAACCAAGAAATGACACTTTTCGAAGACAAAGTGATAATTGATTGGTTAATTATTCAAATTAATTGAATGTGCTGTGAGTGGATGACAAAGAATTAAAGTTGGTCACTTTTTCCGACACTGGTAAACATTAACATCGATTCACTTCTCTTTTCGAAATTCGGGAAACAAATGTGTAACGTTCATCTTTGGCATTCGTATTCATATTAGTGAAGAATCAAACAAGTTCATGGAACATTGCAAGCACACAAAATGTGATCTGCTTATTACATTGAAGTTAAGTCAAGCCACCATTTTAGTTCTTCACTATCGAAACCACATACATTTTCGTGGACACCCTCTTACGAATTGTGAACCCCCACTATTTGGTCGCGCCAACATAGACCGCCGTCGAGTCTCCCATGGACCCCTGGGGGTCCACCTGGACCGCTTTGAATCAGTGATTTGGACGGACGACTTTGTACAGGTTACTTTGCATCTGTGTAACACATAAACACATCGTTCAAATTACAAATATCATGAAGGCGCACTGTTTCAAAAGTACAACTTGCACGTATCTGTTGCGAAAAAAGGCAATGCAAATTTATTTAGTATATTATTTTGGAACAAACGCAAATTCTGGGTTTTTCATGTACCTCGCATAACGAAATTTTTTTGCAGATCAGGATCACTTCTTGGTTGAAATAATTATCCCAAGAAATGAAACCAACATTACAGTTTCCTAATATTGATCCTTTCATTTTAAAGGGACATAAGAAGCTATGAAGCTTGAATTTACTCAACCAAAATTTATTCAGACTGCAAGATTGTGTTTTTTTTCTCAGGGCAACCTGTAGGAAATGTCTTAGCTATGCCGATTGCTGGAGCAATATCCGGGTCGAAACTAGGCTGGCCAGCGGTGTTTTATTTCTATGGTGCCTTCGGCTTTATGTGGTGTGCTGTATGGATTATTTACGGATCGAATAGCCCCGCAAAGCATAAAAGTATATCAATGGTGGAACGGAAAGCTCTGGAATCAGAAGTTGATGGCAAAAACGAAAATGAGGTCAGTGATTTCATGTATAACAATTTAATCGCAAAGTGTGTTAATAGAAGGAAAAAATGAGGCTGCACTCGCTTGCTTGAAGACATATTTTTCTGTGAAATTTTCTATTGAAACGTTTCGCTTCCAAAGAATAGGAAGGCTATGATTCAAAGTGGTTATAGATACGATTGAACACTTATCAAAAAAGTTTATGGAACAACAATTTGAATTCATGTTACTCTTCAGGTACTCCTGGTATATTCCTCAAAATTCATACAGATATTCTTTACAACCATTATTTCAATATAAGGGAATTTTTTCCTCATGAGAAAAATTAAAAATGAAAAACAGAAAAATATTGTAGTGTCGATGAACCACAGGGCCCTTTCAGGGCCGTTTCTTACAGTTGTATGCTAGCTTGTTCCCTAGACTTTTTTTATGTGTGTATATTATTATTGAAACGATGCTTCGAAACAAAATTATTGAAATCGGCTAGAATTAGGATATTAGGTAGATCAGGTCTGTTTTTCTGTGAAATAATTGATCAGAATTATGTTAGGTTTGATTTTCAATTGGAATGTTACTCCCAAAACAAGGTTAACCATCCTAAATTTGGTTGGATGGAGAGATCTGATTTTTCATCGAAACAGATTTCTCTGAATCGACTAAGAGAATAAATGAAAAACATGAAGAACCGAGTTTTGGCTTTTTTCTCCTTTTCCGAATCGAAAAATAGAAATTACAACTTTCATTGAAAAGGTAAATTCAACGAGGCCTTACCTTTTAATATGCGATTACCCAGCAAGATGGCCCGGCGGGGAATCGAACCCGGTCTTCCGCTTGAAAGGCGAATGTAAATAAAAACATACATAGGAAATTTCTACTTAAAATAGCAAAAATAGAGTATTTTTGTTTTTTTTATTTAACTTCATAAAAGCACTTTCTATTTTTCAATTACGAGAAGGAAAGAGAAAAAATTAGTTCATCAAGCTTCATTCTCTCCACTAAAATAAATGAAAAAAAAATTTATTGTCTGTTGGATTGAGCAGGTTTGTTCTTCATTTGATAACATATATGTTTTGTCGATATTGTGAATCAAAACACGTTTGCCTAATTCAACAAAAATTTCAGAAAGTGCCCACGCCTTGGAAAGCAATTTTCACTTCTCCTCCGTTCCTCTCTATATTGGTCACACATTGTGGACAAAACTGGGGATTTTGGACTCTTCTCACAGAAATTCCAAGTTTTATGGCTGAAATTTTGAATTTCAAAATTGAATCGGTAAGACACCATTGTCATTGTTTCTTTATTCATCTAAATCGCTCTTCATCACTTACAGAATAGTTTTTTGTCTGCCCTCCCCTACTTCGTCATGTTCATATTGAACATAACTATGAGTCCCCTTGCAGATTGGCTGATAAAGAAAAAGTATGTCAGTCTTATAGTGAGCAGGAAAATATTCAACAGCATAGGTAAGTGTTCAGATAATGAAATGATGTTTAATGTCTACATAATAAACAAATGAAATGGATTTTAGCAGTTTATTCTGAATGAATAATGGCCGCTTCTGTTTTTTTATAATGGGATATGTAACATTTGACCTGATAAATTTGATGATGACTACATATTTAAGGCCCGAAAACCAAATTCAGCGAATTTTCATTCCAAATTCTTTGTAAAATTGAATTGAAGATGATGATTTTTTGGAAATTTAATGTTCAACAGTTTATGGATTCGTACTCTGTCTAGTTATATCCATGAAGAAGGCAATTGTTTTCCCTGCTTATTTCTGCCATCCAGTGTCTTGTTGATCATTGAAAATGATTGATAACGAAGAAATTTGTGCTACACCTGCAGAAATTACCGCACAAGCATAGTGGTAGTAGAAATAGTATATTACACACCGAGGTAGGAGGTGATTCATTCTTATCGTAAGATCAGTTAGTTAAACGAGACGCAAAGAGTGGAGGTTGGCTATGATCTCGAAAAAGGAATGAAACTTCCTACCAAGGTTTGTATACTATTTTATTTACAACCATCATATTTCGATTAAAATTAATAAATCTCTGTTTCGTTCTGAACATATCTAAAATATTTCATTTAACGACAAATCACCAAGAACCCGGTTTTCTCAGAATAATCAAGTAGATATATTGTTACCGTGACTACGGGGCATACAATTGTCCCCAATATAAATAAATGTCAGATAAAGTCAATAAATGATAGATAATGTCTGATGTGTAATGTGACACTTCCAAACTTTCAATGACGTTAGTAATGACAGCATTACATATATGGTTGTAAATAATTAGTATATTATGCAACGATCGTGTAATGATGGTTATTAATACATGAGCATAAACCGGGATACGAAACGAGCCGAAGGTGAGTTTCGTATGGTTTATGCGAGGGTATTAATAACCATTACATGAGAGTTGCATACGCTTTTTCATCTACACCCAATAAATGATGAAGAACTAAAAATATTATATTATTAGGTATTTATATTGAACACAATAATAGTAGGTACCTAATCAATCGTATTTCTTTGAAAAATTCTACAAAATCATAACTAATACAACAATGAGAAATGAAAAAAAAATGAAAAATGAAACTCTGCCGAGGTCAGGAATTGAACCCGGACGTGTCAGATCAATGCCGGCGCCATTGACCATCCGGCCATGAGGGCTCATTTGATTTGGTCGAAAATAAAAACATATTTGTTGCATTTGTCAAATGAAAAATATAATCCTTTCGATTCTATTTTTTTCTTGTCTCAGACATCTGTGGAGGAGTCGCTGGTAATTCTTCTATATCACTGCTAGAAGAAATTTTCATACGATTATCGAAAATTGACTAAAATCCTCAAAAATTCAATACCTACTGATTTTGACTTGACAAACGTCAAAATGCAAAGCTTGCACATCATGCTTGATTGAAAAATAATGGGTTTCTATTGGTTGAAAATCTGTATCGTAATGAAAATCTGTATCGTAATAGATTTCATTATAAAACGGGTTGCGGGCATATAAGTGTATTATTAGAGTACGGGTGTAGATAATAGTATATTATGCAACGATCGTGTAATGATGGTTATTAATATATGAGCATAAACCGGGATACGAAACGAGCCGAAGGTGAGTTTCGTATGGTTTATGCGAGTGTATTAATAACCATTACATGAGAGTGAGCGATAAATAGTGAAGAACTACAAATATTATATTTATAATTGTATTGCATACAATGATACTAATTCAACAAATTTCTTTGAAAAATTCTACAGAATTGTAATCAATAGTATTACTTCGAGAAATAAAACGATGAGATATGAAAAGAAGATCAAAAATCAAAGAAAAATAAGTTTACTTGAGACCGGAATCGAACCAATGTCTCCTCCAGCTAGAATAATCAATGTCAATCAAACAGTACATTATTTGTGGAATTTGCTTTATACATATCACATTTTGACATAACCACATGGCCTTGGTCTCCAGCATGTATTTCGTTGGTTATAAGGCTAATTAGTATTTTATAAATCAGATTTCACAAATGTACTATGTTTTCATATGTCGATACTTCTTGTCGCCTGACGAGTGATCACTGATGATGACGAAAGTCGAAAGCGCTTTGCAATAATTTTTTTCACAATTTTACACTTTTATACAGAAGTCTCCGATTCAGTCATAACAAATAAGTGTATTCAGCTTTCCAAATTCATTCAAATTCACTAATACTTCGGTTCGCAATTCGCTTTTAACAAAAAAATGTTTTTTCTGTGACGGGAAAAAAGTTTTATCTCTAATGACAGGTAACAAAATGTCACTTTTTATGAAATTACTTTTCCCCGGAAAAAAGTGAGAACTTCTTTTCCGGATATATATATATATATATATATATATATATATATATATATATAAAAGTGAAGGTATACATTTAATTTTTTATAGAATATTTTCTTATACAAACAATATTACATTTCCTTTATATCAAAAGTAAAATCATTAAATGTGCATTGCATGAATGATATGTTCCTTGAACTATCAGTCGAATTTTTTGTGTTGAAATTGTGTTTTTTTCCAAGATAAAATCGTCGTTTTTTCCGTCACAGAGAAAAATTGTGTGTCATACACGGGAAAAATATTAGACTTTAGCTCTCGGGACAACACAACCTTGAGCTAAAATCTAATACTTTTTCCCTTGTATAATAAATAACTATGTTGCGTCTTGATGCCATAACATACTACTATCATAATTTTTTATCAACTCTGCTTCCACTTTTCAGGATTATTCGTACCAGCCTTGGCCCTGATTTCCCTTTGTTTCGTCGGACATGACAAGACCCTCACAGTCCTGATCCTGGTTATCGCAGTTGGCTTCAACGCCGCCCAGTATTGCGGTTTCAACGTCAACCATATGGATTTATCCCCGATACACGCTGGGGTGCTCATGGGAATCACCAACGCATCGTCAACTGTTTTTTCCATTGTGGCTCCTTTGACGGTAGATGCTGTTAAGCATGTCACTGGCTATGAAGAGGTAAGGTTGGTCACACGTGGGAATTCAGAATTGTAATGTCTTGTATTCTAAAAAGCTCGAAGTAGGTAGCGCTAGATGGAATGGAGATCATTTTGTCTAAATTTTTTACTAATTTGATATGGAGGTGATGAACTTTATATTCGTTTATCCACACTTAAGGAGTTTGTTTTTAACTTTTCATGTTTGTATGTTTGTTTGCAGGGGTAATCTTCGGAAGTACTGATCCGATCATGAGAATTATTTCACTAACAGAAAGGTACACTATTCGGGAGCGAGATAGGCTATATTTCATTATGATTGAAAAAAAATCAGTGAGAAATGTTAGTACATATAAATGAAGTCGAATGAGAAAAACAAGCGGGATGTGATGCTTTAACGGTGTGCGCTGACTAAACGGTTCGGTATAGACAAACATAATGTTCACAAAAAATATTGGTCTCTATTAGTTCTACAAAAAAGTCCATGGTACTATACAGGGTGTAACTGAATAGGTGTAAAACATTAAAGGAGGTGATTCCTCATCGAAAAAAGATAGTATCTTTCATATAAAGAGACTTCATTGGAGCATCCCTTGTTAAGATCCAGCCCCTGAAAGAGGGTACATACAATTTGTATAACAATTGGTATGACGCTGTCATTTTGTGGATTTTCGAAATTGAATTAATACTAATTGTGTGTTGTTTATTACCCTTTAATCGTTTAATGCAGGTACTAACTACAAAATAACAATGAATCCGGTTCGCATTTATTACTATGTGTGTCTGTAAAATAATTTTTTGCTGCGAACTGGTTTATTTTGGGCAAAAAACCCAAACAGTTTTTGTTCAGAATGAAAAAGGCTA
Source organism: Zygogramma bicolorata (assembly GCA_032362365.1). Taxonomy (NCBI): domain Eukaryota; kingdom Metazoa; phylum Arthropoda; class Insecta; order Coleoptera; family Chrysomelidae; genus Zygogramma; species Zygogramma bicolorata. The sequence continues at coordinate 70,045 of JAVJAQ010003844.1, forward strand.
TCGGAAATAAATTTTCAAATGGTAAATAAATAACAAGACAAAAAGTTGCATTGGAAATAAATTTTAGGGGTTGCGTTTTCCACCCCTTACAACCATGGGGTAAACCAAAAAAAATACTGGCTAAGTGTCCTTTTGGTAGTACAAAACTTCAGGTTCATTTCAATATTGTAACTTTTTCAGTGCTTATGAAAAAATTGTTATACAAATTGTATGTACCCCCTTTAAGGAGCTATATCTTAACAAGGGATGATCCAAAGAAGTATCTGTATATGAAAGATCTTATCTTTTTTTTTCACCTACTTTAATGTTTCACACTTATTCAATTACACCCTGTATAGCCAGCTTTCACATTTGAATCACTACAAAGGTCTATATGTTAATCCAGACAAATAAAATGCTTTGACCTAAATAACTGACTGACGGATCAACGCTCAGCCTGAATCGCTGATCGTAGGGAGACCTGAAACTTCAAAGGTGTGTTTTTTGTACTTAGGCATCCGACAAGTAAGGGTTGTCCGAAATCCCACCCCTAAGGGCTGGAAAAGTTTGTAAGGAACAACGTGATACATTCGTCCAGTTTACTTCAGATTTTGCATAAACTTTCTGTTACAGAATTGATATGATTTTTTTGAAATTCATCGTCTAAGAGGGTTGAGAGTTATTTTGGGGGTGAATCAACACACAGCCTGAACCGATGATCGAAGGAATCTGAAACTTGAAGAATGTGTTCTTTGTATGACGTAGGTATCTGATAAGAAATGGTTTCCTAAAATTCCAACCTTCATTGGGTGAAAAACGGGGTGAAAACGTGTATGGGACAACGTGATGCCTTGGTTCACTCTATTTCAAATTTCGCATGAACATTCTTTAGTAGAATTAATAGAAAACGTGTTACGTATTTTATTGAAATTAGTCGCCTAACGGGGCCATAAAAGGGGTTGAAAGTTATTTTGAGGGGAAATCAAAACATATAACCTAAACCGCTGATCGTAGAGATCTGAAACTTGGAGAGCGTGTTCTTTGTATAAGAAAGGCACCCGATAAAAAAGGGTTTTTAGAAATTCCACCCCTGAGGGGGTAAAAAACAGAGTCAGATTCTGTATGGGACTACGTGATGTCTTGGTCCAATGTACTTCAAATTTTCCATAAACATTCTTCATCAGAATTGATGGAAGACGTTTTTCGTGTTTTGTTGAAATTTGTCGCCTAACGAGGTCAAAAAGGAGTAGAAAATCAGTTTGGAGGGCTAAACCGTTGATCGTAGAAATCTGAAACTGGCAGGGTTTCTTCTTTATATGATGTAGACATACGATAAAAAAAGGTTTTCCGAAATTCCACCCCTGAAGGGATGAAAAACGTGGCTAAAATTTGTATGGGACAACGTACTCCAATCTACTTCGAGTTTTGCAGAAATACTCTTCAACATAATCGATGGAAGACGTGTTACGTAACGGGGTGAAAAAGGGGTTTATAACATTTTTGACTTCTGTTAAACACTCTTTCGAGTGCTTTCAGAAGGCAGAACCCTGTGATGAACCTGATAAAACTTAGTACTAAGAATAACACAATATAATTTCATCACAAAAATAATGGACACCAAACAAGGTGGGCACTGGTCAGCTAGTTCGTTATAAATGCCAAATCCAACAAAATTAAGAGTAACTGAATATCGTTCAATTTCATTTTGGTTTTTTAAGTTATATAATAATAATATTAATAACGTTTATTGCTCCCAAGAAATAACAATTATTTATGATAGGGAACAGTTTCGGTTGAAGCAGTTGAATGCAGTTATCAAAAAGGAATGTGTATCAAAAAATAATGAACACCAATGCACGCACACACACAATCATATTAAATGAAATAAAGAGAGTAAAAACTTTGAAATTTGTTTTGAAGTTTGTTCGACCTGGAGAACTGATAGAACTCGCAAAGTTCTGTGGTTTGACCCCAAATTTCACTGGTGCCGCCTGGTGTGAACAATATATCAGACATCGCTGTCATTTTCAAAGACTGACTCATTTTTTTTCATTTCCAGACTGAAAAGAAACTGTGGAATATCGTATTTCTCATATCCGCTACATTATATACAATATCCGGAGCCGTATTTCTGCTATTTGGATCAGGAGAAGTGCAGCCGTGGAATCATTCGACAAGCGATGATGTGAAAAGAAGAAAAGAATCAGAAGCAAATGAGTCAATCGAAGCTAACACCTGATAGGTTTTCGAAGAGTGTATTAGTTATATGAAAATAAGACTGACATACTGTAGAAGATAGCTATTTTTTTCAATAAACACATTCGATGCAGTTTTATCTTTTAATCAATCGTTTTCACGCAATACGAATTCATATCTCATTTCTCTGGGATCACGCAATGGTCTCTGATCATCACACGTGTTAATTTTTTATCGAATATTTCAGATAATATCTGGTTTTGGACTTGATTAGATTAGATTTGTTGAGGTACAGGTGGATATAAGATCTAATGATATTAGTAGGATCTTGAGGGGAAATACCTTATTCATGAACTGAAAATGGCACTACCGAAAATTTTCCAAAAATTAATCAGACATACACAATGAAATGAATATTTGAGAGAAATGTTTTTTGATATATTGAAAAAAATATATACAGCTGTAACAAATAAATATAGTCTTTTTCCAGCCGATCCTACAATTGCTATCTAAGTAACGGAAAAAAAAGAGATGTAGGCACATACTGAGTTTCTTCCGTAAAACTGCAAACCTCTTCAATAAAAAACACGCTAGTCCCCAAGAATAGCACCTTACCGTTTCATAAAAAAATTCAGCGCTCTCGTCACTCGAGACCAGTCCATTTTTATGGTCGAAAATGCCGTTAATAATTCAGTAAATAATCCAAACGTTTCTTTGTGCAACAATCTTGAAATTCGTTGTATGCAATGCCTGCTTAAAACACTAAATGTATTGAAATGAATCTTGTTTACTTTATGAAATTATTTCGAATGATTGTGAATAAAATAGTATTCAAACCTCGTCAAAAAATAAATTTTCCTCTCGAGAAATAGCTCATCACGGCCTTCAGCCTCGGTAAGCTATATTTTTCTTTCGGAAAAAATAGTGTCCACTTTCTGCCTCGATAAGTAATATACTATCATCTAACCCGTACTATTATAATATATGCTTATAATCTGTTTCAGATTTTTCATCACGATACAGACTTTCAACTGATAGAAACCCATTATTTTTCGACCAGGCATAATGTACATTTAACGTTTGTTAAAATCAGTAGGTATGTGTAAGAATGTAGGCTTTCACGGCCGGTGTTGATATAGTATTTTTCGCAGTAAATGGTATTGGCTTATTAACTGCAATAAACTATTGTGTACAACTTAAGGGTCTAATTGGTTTTATTATAATCCTTTATAATTATAATAAACTACCCGATTTAATCCCATTGTGTACAACTTAAGGGTCTAATTGGTTTTATTATAATCCTTCAGTCAATACCATTTATTGTGAAAACTACTATACATCTCTGGTTTTCCGGGCTTGAGGGCCGTGTAGTGGAATTTTGACTTCCGGAGCTTTCGGCTACATCTGCGGCAGCCATCTTCAGCGGCGTGGTCTCAGTTGAACTCCTCTATGTGAGTTTACTACGACTGATTGCAAAGCTGGAATTGACTCGTTATTATTTTTCGGTCCGCCAGCGTTCTGTTGGTCGTCCGATTCCCTGGTTCTATCTGTCTTCGTCTTAGCTGTTCTTAGAACTGGATACCAAATTTTTTTCAAATTAAAATTTAGTAACAATTCCACTACACGGCCCTCAAGCCCGAAAAACCAAAGATGAATCAGTATGTATCAAATTGCCATGAATATTAGAATATATATCTAAACTTCGGTAATTATTTTATCAAAATGTCTGATATGAGCGAAATAGAAGAATAACCATCGATTCCCCCACACATATCGGAGATGCTGTACAGAAAGTAGTATGTCAAAGTATTCACCATGACCGAGATCCCGGTCACCGTACATACCTTGCGTATTTCGAGCGATTTAGGGAACATACTACGCCTATGTCGTCGTAGCGGGGTACGGGGGGCGGGGGCCCCTGTAACCCCGTTGGTACTCCGCCCATGTCCGCTAACGGTCGTCGCCGACATGTCGAGACCTGCAAAAGTTCGAACGGCGAGTTCCCAGGCTCACGTGCAAGGCGGCTCTTTTGTCGGCATGTTCGTCAAAGATATCATCGAATGATTAATGGGTTTTCGGGTGAATCCCAACCGCCGAGCTGTTTACGAAAACAAACGTGATGACTCATGCGTTTTTCCGAGAATTGCAGAAGGTCATGCGTCTCACTGTCGCCTGAGACTTGCAAAACAAAATACGTGGGGAATCCCAGATGACGCAAGCGCTTTTCCGAGAAATGCAGAAGGTCATACGCGGCGTCTTTCGCTTCGGAGATCGGAAACGTTCGGGCGGCATCGTAGAACCGCACCCATTTCGAGCGGGAATATTTGAACTGGAAGCGTCTTTCGCTTCAGGCGGCGTTCATGACACACGTGGGTGGTACGGTGAGGCAATGCTGTCATATTCTTCAGGCGGCTTAGAGGTCAACGAGATGGACGCGTGGCGGCGCGGGTAGGAGATCCAACTTCTCGATTGCCGCGAAGTCAGTCTCCTGCTAGAACTCGTACGATATCGCCATCGAAGACAGTGTTGTGTGTCCGCCATCAGACCATCGAAGTCAGTTTCCTGCTAGAACTCATACGATATATACCGCTATAGAGCGACAGTGTGATCAGACTGAAAAATGTAAGTACCTCTTTTTCCTTCGTGTTCGGGAGTGTTTTTCGCGAAACGGCTCACATACAGGTTGAGAGCTATTCATGCGATCTTCGGCATATACAGCGTGTGTCGAAACTTTTTTCTGTCAAGTGTGTTGGCTCAGTGTGAATTTTTTCGAACTCATCGGCATATACAGCGTGTGTCGAAACCTTTTTCGTTGGCTCAGTGTAAATTTTTTCGAACGGCATATACAGCGTATGTCTAAACTTTTTCTGTCAAGTGTGTTGGCTCAGTGTGATATTTTTCGAACGTATCGGCATATACAGGGTGTGTCGAAAATTTTTCTGTCAAAGTGAAGTGTCTGCAAGTTGTTGTTGGCTCATACAGGTTGAGTTTTTTCAGACGTATACAGTGTGCGTCATAATTTTTTCGTCAAGTGTGTTGGCTCATACAGGGTGAACCAACAGTGTGCGTCAAAATTTTTCCGTCAAGTGTGTTGACTCATACAGCGTGAGCCATTTTGTTTTCGAACGTATGTACAGGGTGTCCTAAAATTTTGATGTTTTTTGCTTCAGATGGACCTCCTTGCAGAGTTGAACACAATATGCAGCGCTTCTGGATACAAGCAGACCGTTCCTATGAGCAGCTTGCAGAAAAACAAGCCCTATCCAATTCAGAAGCTTCGCCTGGTGAAAACCAAGTTCGGAGAGACCATCATAGCCGATATCCAGCTGTACGAGGTATTCCTTCCGAGAAGAGTGTTTGCAATCCTCAGGGGACATATTGACCAATTCACTCCGGGGAAGTACGCCCTGGTAGTCGAAGAAGGAGGGGTCGGAAAGACAAACACCTTCAAGTTCATCGAGAACTAGGCAACAACATGAAGGAAGTTTTCTCTCTCTGTGTCCACCCATATCCACATATTTTTTGAGAACTGTAACCTATAGGAAAATATATACTTGTATGTGAAATCGTTTTGACTTTGATTTGGAGAGAATGCGTGACAGAGTAACCATATGACAGACGCAAGACTTTACTGACAGACGTATGACTCCAATGACGTGAACGACAAATGACAGAGGATTGTGGTATGATGTTTGGCTCGAATGACAGACGCAAGACTTGACTGACAGACGTATGACTCCAATCACGTGAACGACAAATGACAGAGGAATATGATATGAAGTTTGGCTTGAATGGTAGACGCAAGACTTGACTGACAGACGTATGACTCCAATGACGTGAACGACAGGCAACACGAATGACAAGACGATATTTCTGACAGCTGACAAATGAATTGACTGATGTGTGATGTGAACGACAGCCCAACACGAATGACAGACGATATGGCTGACGTATGATGTGAACGATAGCCAACTCGAATGACAGACGATATATAGCTGACGTATGATGTGAACGACTGCCAACTCGGATGACAGGCAATATTTCTGACGTATGACTTGACTGCGACGTATGATGTGAACGACTCGAATGACAGAGGATGTATGTGGTGAATGGCAGATGACTTATGACAGACGTAGGACTTGACTGACCGCCGACGTATGACTTGACAGACGTATGACTTGACTGACAGAGGAAGTGACAGATGACGCCCCTCCGAGGACGCCATCTATCCACGCCACTGTGAGCCAATGCGTAAGTGACAGATGACGCCCCTCCGAGGACGCCATCTATCCACGACACTCTGAACCAATGCGTAAGTGTGAGTGACAGATGACGCCCCTCCGAAGGACGCCATCTATCCACGCCACTGTGAGCCAACTCATAAGTGTGAGTGACAGATGACGCTCCTCTGAGGACGCCATCTATCCACGACACTCATAACCAACTCGCACAGTGATCTGTGTCCCACACTCTTGTTTTTTCATTTTTTTTTCCCACCCTCTATTCCCCATTATGTCCCACCCCACAATCTGAAAGAGAGAAAAAACAACAACCCTTTCGAAAATACGATTTATTGATCGAAAAAACATACATTTCTCAACGAGGTAAAACATTATTGGAAAACCAACTGAGCATAGAGTCTACATTGAACTGTGTACACATATACTTGCAGTTGTAGGCGGCGGCGTGGTTTGGGCAAGGCGTCGGCGTTGGCTGCAAATTTTCCATTCCCTGCGTCGTACCGTCGAACTGGGAGACGTCCTGGATAGACGGTGGGCAGGTCACTCCAATATCTCGGACTTTTCTCGAGAGGAACTCGGCTTTTTGGCTACCTCTCACATATATGACTTCGGCCGAGTACAGAAGGTATTTCTGCAGAATGGCATCAACGTCGTGGTACTCGACGTCCCCTGAAGAATACGGAATGCCATGAACGTACTTTTCCAAGTACCGGGTGGTCTTCTTGTCCTTGTCCGTCAACAAGACATAGGGCATTGGTGGCTTGAACAGGAAATTCTGCCGCTGGTGACCGATATGGATGGCAAGTTCTTTGGGGTGGAACACCCCGTTGACGACGAAACCTTGGATATCAACGACCGCGATTCTCATGATGTGTGCGTCTTGTACTAGCTGGCAACTGAATGACGATGTGCGCTAGAGAGCGTCAGTTCTCCCACTTCTCCCACCACGGTGGCGCGCGCCGCCTATGATTTCTCATGACCTCGGTAAGGGGAAGTACAATCGTCCGGGATGATGCAACAAGGGGAATTTTGACGAAAAACCGACGTTTTCGAAACGGCTGTCCACCACGTCGAACAGACCGAAAAAGATTTGAATTTTCAACTATCAATACTTAGACGTTCAGTGGATGAGAAAGCATTTCAACGCAAAGGTGGACCTTCGAGTTAACCGTGACGAAACGTAGTTCTCGTCGGTCGCCTGAACCAAAAAAGACAAAATGGGGGGTGGGAAGGCTGTACTCATCAGGCCGAATGCGACGAAAATATCTCCAATGTCAACCGACACTCACCGACGATGCCGACACGGCTGTCCACCACGAAGATTTCACCTTTCTCGAACAGGCCAAAAAAAGATGCATTCCTTCAATTTTCAGCTATTACTACTTAGACGTTCATCAGATGTCTTGAGAAAACATGTCAACGCAAAGGATGACCGTATCAATACTTAGACGTTCAGCTGATGAGAAAGCATGTCAACGCAAAGGAGGACCGTAAGGTCAACCGTGACGGCTCTCGTTCGACGAGAGAGAAAAGACCAACAAAAATGGGGGTGGGAAGGCTGTACTCATCAAGCCGAATGCGATGAAAATGTTTCCAATGTCAACCGATACTCTGAGGGGGCTTTTCTGGTTCACATCAAAATAGGTGGACCGGTCAGGTCAACCGTTATGGAATCGAGCGAAAAAGGGGAAGACGTTGGGCCAACTGCCATGAAAACCGTTGACAACCGCCGCCCTCTTGAGATGTGAGTGACTCGAAAAAACAGTTGTAGTCCCATGTGGACGCTCTCCGATTCTCCAAAAGTCGGAATTCGGCCCCGAGAAGTGAAAATGTTTCCTTCGATGATTCACCGCGATACGACTCATGCCATACCGGCCAAATGACGATAAGGAATGCGAGGTTATCGCAGACATGTTCAGACAAGTCAACAACTTCAATGACGCACAGGCTATGAGTCATCACACAAACAGAGTGACCTTCGATCAGCAGTAAAACGAACAAAGACAGCTCTGAGTCATCGGTGACCTTCAAACCGTGAACAATATCCGAATCGTAAGAGTGGAAATTCACGGCGGCAGAAAAAACGGTGTTCGACCCTCCAAAAAAATGGAATGTTTTGAAACGAGAGAAAACTGTTGAACTGACTGCGTTAGGCCGAACGCGACCCATGCCGATCATATCACGTCTACCTGAGTGCATCAGGCTGAACACGATGATTGAGTTGACATTCCCCGCAAGCGGTGGGGACCGCATGTTTTGTCGTGGGATCCAAAGTGAAAAAATCAGATACTTGGGGGAATATACACCCATGACGTGACGACAATGGACAGGGGGGCCTTATAGTTCACCGTTGGTCCCACCCCTCCACAAAAAGCATTCCCAAATTCGTCACATGTTCGATTGGAGTCTTCAGTACTCATTTGTCTTCCAACGAGAATGGCTGCAGACTGTTCGTATGCCGAGAGACTTCAAACGTTTCGCAACTGGCCTTCGACATTTCCGAAAGAGAAGTTGGCCAGTGCCGGTTTCGTTTACACCGGTTCAGGAGACGACGACGACACAGTTACCTGTCTCAATTGCGGTGTCGAAGGATTCAATTGGGAGACTGGCGATGATCCTTTGATGGACCACTTCAGGTGGACACCCTATTGTACGTTTTTCGACAGCGATACTTCTTCGTTCATCAATCGGGTGAAACGACCAACACATACGGAAAATAGTGTTCTCATGCGGCGTCTCGCAACTTTCGAAAACTGGCCCATCGGTCTCAATCAGACGCCTCAAGAACTTGCCGAATGTGGCTTTTTCTACACTGGAATAGGAGATCACGTAAAATGCTTTCACTGCGGCACCGAAATAGCCCACTGGAAACAAGGAGATTCGGTTTGGATACATGGCTGTCACGACGGATGCGATTTCATGATGAAACTTCAACCGTCCAGGGCGTCTCCGCCGCCGCCACCGCTGACCTGTAAAGTTTGTTTGGACAATGAAGTATGCATTGTATTCATGCCTTGCAGACATTTGGTTTGTTGTCTCGAATGCTGTGTAAGATGCGGTGAAAACTGTCCCGTTTGCCGTTCACCAATCACCTCATTCATGAAGATATATGTATCTTGAATATACGTTTGAATTTGGCGCCTCGTTTCATTCCACCTCCACATAGGTCTGCACACACAGACATGCGCTTTCGATACTTTGAAACTTCACGTCACGTTCTTGTGGCATTCTCAACCGCAAAATATCCCCAGAATCTGGGGAAATATCAAGGAAATCCTATAGAATTTTCCCCAGATCTAAGGAAATGTTCTCTCAAGTGCAACATCGTCGGTTGGTGCGTATCCATGCTTCACTGAGGGGGTAATGGAGGAAACAGCATACACTTCAAATGTCAAATATCCCGCCTCAAGCGTGGCATAAGAGCCGTAGAAGGACGTCTGGGAACTTTCCCACCCAGAACGCCGTCGACCACGTCAGTCTTTGAAATCCAAATGTTCCCGCCATCTGACGTATCACGTGACCATGACTGCTGCGCGGAATGCTAGAACGTTCAAAATTCCCGCCACGTCTTGCACGCCACGGTCATGCGCACAACGATCTGCTGGGTACTTTGAAGTTTTCGTCTGACGACCAACCTTTGCCGCCTAGAACGTTTGCCGCTCATGCGCACCAACGCTTTGACGTTCAAGCTGAAGTCTTTCGAATTTCCCGCCTAGAGTGTTTGTCGCGACGTTCAGGCTCATTCAAAGTTGCCGCCTACAGCGTTTGCCGCTCATACGCACAAACGCTTTTGGATACATTGACTGGCTGAAGTCCTCCAAATTTCTCATCAGAACATCGACGCTCATATCATTCAAATTTCCCGCCTAGAGCGTTTGTCGCTCCGTTCAGGCTTAAGTCTTCCAAATTCCGCACCCGAACTTTGACGCTCAGGCTGAACTCATTCAAAGTTGCCGCCTACAGCGTTTACCGCTCATGCGCAAAAACGCTTTTGGTCACTTCGACGTTCAGGCTGAAGTCAGTGTTCACCGCTCATGCGCAAAATGATCATTCGTGTACTTTGAAGTTTCTGTCCGACGACTTACCTATCGATGTTGCCGTCTACAGCGTTTGTCGCTCCGTTCAGGTTGAAGTCTTTCGAATTTCGCGCCAGAACGTTCACTTTGACGCTAAGGTTGAACTCATTCAAAGTTGCCGCCTCATGCGCTCATGCGCACAACGATAATCCGTGTACTTTGACATTTTCGTGCGTTTGGCCCTAACCATCAAGCTGAAGTTCAGGGTTCACCGCTCATGCGCAAAACGATCATTCGTGTACTTTGAAATTTCCGTACGTCTGACGACTAACCTTTCAAAGTTGCCGCCTATAGCGCCTGCCCCCCCCCGCTCATGCGCAAAACGATCATTCGTGTACTTTGAAATTTCCGTACGTCTGACGACTAACCTTTCAAAGTTGCCGCCTATAGCGCTTGCCGCTCATGCGCAAAACGATCATTCGTGTACTTTGAAATTTCCGTACGTCTGACGACTAACCTTTCAAAGTTGCCGCCTAGAGCGTCTGCCGCTCATGCGCAAAACGTATGCTATACTTCAGCTTTTCGACGTTTGACGCACGACGTGGACCACTCACGTACTTTGAAGTTTCCATCTGACAACTCACCTTTCAAAGTTGCCGCCTTGAGCGTTTGCCACTCATGCGCAAACACGCTTTTGGTCACGTGCAGGCTGAAGTCTGAGTTCACCGTTCACCCCCAGCGCATATGTACTTTGAAGTTTCTGTCACTTACCGCCTAGAGCGTTTGCAGCTCATGTACAAAGGTATGCCATACACGTTCAGGCACATGGCAGGCGTGCTTGGTGCACTTCAGATGTGTCAGATGCGAGTCAGGTGGATGTGATGCTAGTTCTAGTCAGGTGGACGTCAGATCTAGTCAGGTGGACGTCAGATGCTAGTCAGGTGGACGTCAGATGCTAGTCAGGTGGACGTCAGATGCGAGGCAGACGCCTGAAGACGTTCAAATTTCCCACCTAGAGCGGACTGGGCATGGAAACTCCCTGACGTCTGTCGGTCATGCGCATAACGATCAAGTGTTCGTCATATGCTCTGAGGCTGAGTGACAGGTGGCATCTGATGTGTGCGCAACCAACTTCAGAGGATACTTTGACATAGGCAGATCAACTTGACTGGTAGTAGGCCAAATGTCTCGCATTCGAAAAGTGAACAGAAACATGTGCGAAAAACTGCACAAAAACTTAGCATTTTTGAGGCGAAAAAACAGCACAAAAACGGTGCGTTTTTGACGCGTCAAAAGTGACCAAAATACGTCGTTTTTTGCGTGTTTTTTCGATGCTCATTTTCGATGCGTCGAAGTGACAGAAAAACATCGTTTTTCACGCGTTTTCACGCATCGAAAATGAGCGTCGAAAAAAAGCGTCAAAAACGACGTTTTTCTGTCACTTCGACGCACCGAAAATGAGCACCGAAATGTCGTGAAAAACTGGTCGTTTTTCGATGATTTTTGTGCGAAAATGAGTCGATCAAAATCGCCGGTTTTTCCCATAAGAATACATGTAAAATGGGATGAAAATTGTGCAGTTTTCATCGACTGTTTCTCGCCCAAAATTTGTCATTTTCAAAGTGACCAAAATACGTCGTTTTTTGCGTGTTTTTTCGATGCTCATTTTCGGTGCGTCGAAGTGACAAAAAACCTTCGTTTTTCACGCGTTTTCACGCATCGAAAATGAGCGTCGAAAAAACACGTGAAAAATGACGTTTTTCTGTCACTTCGACGCATCGAAAATGAGTGTCGAAAAACACGTCAAAAATGGTGCGTTTTGATGCAATTTTTTCGTCGAAAAAACTGCATCAAAATGGAACGTTTTTGCGTGCGAGAAATGTACAAAAAATGAGGCAAAGCATACAACAAAGTAGTTTATTCGTATCATTCAATAGTACATAGTCAAGGCGTCTCAAGGCTAACGTGGGCAAATGGGCTGCAGAGATGGATGCTCGAACTATCCACACAGATTGGTCTATACTGCACGCTCATTTTCTGATGCAAGTACGACTGCTTCATTGTCATGCACATAGTGATCGATCATATTCATGATGTAGTCGTTGGTGATGGGATGCTGTAGGACCTTGATTCGGTTTATATGTACATCACACTGTTCCACTTCTTTGAAATGACTCTTGATACGGTTGCAGATATCGATGGAATGGGATACGTTTTCCCACTTTTTGAGCAGACGCACACCTCTTTCGCCAAGTACTTTTTCAGCATGTTTCCAATTGCATTGTTGACGTCTCAGTATGTACCACTCTGTGTCGGGTACCACTTCGAACAGACCAAGACATCGAACTTTTTCTTCGCTGATCGAATAAGGCGTCAACCTGGGTGCGATTGATTCCCTCAGGACAGAAATGTTTCTCTGGATCCTCTCTTCAACTTTCAGACGTTCGATCTCAGCTCGTTTTCGTTCAGCTCGCTCCTTTGCAATCTTTCCGGCATTTTTACGTCTCTCGTGGGAAGCCTTGCGTATTTCCGTGACCAGCATCTGCTTCAACTCTTGCACCGATTTCACTAGTTCAGAGTTTTTTTGCCTTAGCGAATTCACATCATCTTCCGACGTTTGTGGTTGCGTCGTCCACTGACTCGCGTAGTTACGGATTTTCTTCAACATTGTTGCTCGTACGACTCCAACTGATAGACTGACGCTCTACCGATTTTCATGTACATGTCAGGAGGGGTGGTGGTAGTCACGTGGTCAGACGCTCGATGGGGGCAAAGTCCATTGAGGAAGCCTATACGCATGAGCGAATTCACGTCGTGCGTCAAACGTCGAAAAGCTGAAGTATAGCATACGTTTTGCGCATGAGCGGCAGACGCTCTAGGCGGCAACTTTGAAAGGTTAGTCGTCAGACGTACGGAAATTTCAAAGTACACGAATGATCGTTTTGCGCATGAGCGGCAAGCGCTATAGGCGGCAACTTTGAAAGGTTAGTCGTCAGACGTACGGAAATTTCAAAGTACACGAATGATCGTTTTGCGCATGAGCGGTGAACCCTGAACTTCAGCTTGATGGTTAGGGCCAAACGCACGAAAATGTCAAAGTACACGGATTATCGTTGTGCGCATGAGCGCATGAGGCGGCAACTTTGAATGAGTTCAACCTTAGCGTCAAAGTGAACGTTCTGGCGCGAAATTCGAAAGACTTCAACCTGAACGGAGCGACAAACGCTGTAGACGGCAACATCGATAGGTAAGTCGTCGGACAGAAACTTCAAAGTACACGAATGATCATTTTGCGCATGAGCGGTGAACACTGACTTCAGCCTGAACGTCGAAGTGACCAAAAGCGTTTTTGCGCATGAGCGGTAAACGCTGTAGGCGGCAACTTTGAATGAGTTCAGCCTGAGCGTCAAAGTTCGGGTGCGGAATTTGGAAGACTTAAGCCTGAACGGAGCGACAAACGCTCTAGGCGGGAAATTTGAATGATATGAGCGTCGATGTTCTGATGAGAAATTTGGAGGACTTCAGCCAGTCAATGTATCCAAAAGCGTTTGTGCGTATGAGCGGCAAACGCTGTAGGCGGCAACTTTGAATGAGCCTGAACGTCGCGACAAACACTCTAGGCGGGAAATTCGAAAGACTTCAGCTTGAACGTCAAAGCGTTGGTGCGCATGAGCGGCAAACGTTCTAGGCGGCAAAGGTTGGTCGTCAGACGAAAACTTCAAAGTACCCAGCAGATCGTTGTGCGCATGACCGTGGCGTGCAAGACGTGGCGGGAATTTTGAACGTTCTAGCATTCCGCGCAGCAGTCATGGTCACGTGATACGTCAGATGGCGGGAACATTTGGATTTCAAAGACTGACGTGGTCGACGGCGTTCTGGGTGGGAAAGTTCCCAGACGTCCTTCTACGGCTCTTATGCCACGCTTGAGGCGGGATATTTGACATTTGAAGTGTATGCTGTTTCCTCCATTACCCCCTCAGTGAAGCATGGATACGCACCAACCGACGATGTTGCACTTGAGAGAACATTTCCTTAGATCTGGGGAAAATTCTATAGGATTTCCTTGATATTTCCCCAGATTCTGGGGATATTTTGCGGTTGAGAATGCCACAAGAACGTGACGTGAAGTTTCAAAGTATCGAAAGCGCATGTCTGTGTGTGCAGACCTATGTGGAGGTGGAATGAAACGAGGCGCCAAATTCAAACGTATATTCAAGATACATATATCTTCATGAATGAGGTGATTGGTGAACGGCAAACGGGACAGTTTTCACCGCATCTTACACAGCATTCGAGACAACAAACCAAATGTCTGCAAGGCATGAATACAATGCATACTTCATTGTCCAAACAAACTTTACAGGTCAGCGGTGGCGGCGGCGGAGACGCCCTGGACGGTTGAAGTTTCATCATGAAATCGCATCCGTCGTGACAGCCATGTATCCAAACCGAATCTCCTTGTTTCCAGTGGGCTATTTCGGTGCCGCAGTGAAAGCATTTTACGTGATCTCCTATTCCAGTGTAGAAAAAGCCACATTCGGCAAGTTCTTGAGGCGTCTGATTGAGACCGATGGGCCAGTTTTCGAAAGTTGCGAGACGCCGCATGAGAACACTATTTTCCGTATGTGTTGGTCGTTTCACCCGATTGATGAACGAAGAAGTATCGCTGTCGAAAAACGTACAATAGGGTGTCCACCTGAAGTGGTCCATCAAAGGATCATCGCCAGTCTCCCAATTGAATCCTTCGACACCGCAATTGAGACAGGTAACTGTGTCGTCGTCGTCTCCTGAACCGGTGTAAACGAAACCGGCACTGGCCAACTTCTCTTTCGGAAATGTCGAAGGCCAGTTGCGAAACGTTTGAAGTCTCTCGGCATACGAACAGTCTGCAGCCATTCTCGTTGGAAGACAAATGAGTACTGAAGACTCCAATCGAACATGTGACGAATTTGGGAATGCTTTTTGTGGAGGGGTGGGACCAACGGTGAACTATAAGGCCCCCCTGTCCATTGTCGTCACGTCATGGGTGTATATTCCCCCAAGTATCTGATTTTTTCACTTTGGATCCCACGACAAAACATGCGGTCCCCACCGCTTGCGGGGAATGTCAACTCAATCATCGTGTTCAGCCTGATGCACTCAGGTAGACGTGATATGATCGGCATGGGTCGCGTTCGGCCTAACGCAGTCAGTTCAACAGTTTTCTCTCGTTTCAAAACATTCCATTTTTTTGGAGGGTCGAACACCGTTTTTTCTGCCGCCGTGAATTTCCACTCTTACGATTCGGATATTGTTCACGGTTTGAAGGTCACCGATGACTCAGAGCTGTCTTTGTTCGTTTTACTGCTGATCGAAGGTCACTCTGTTTGTGTGATGACTCATAGCCTGTGCGTCATTGAAGTTGTTGACTTGTCTGAACATGTCTGCGATAACCTCGCATTCCTTATCGTCATTTGGCCGGTATGGCATGAGTCGTCGCGGTGAATCATCGAAGGAAACATTTTCACTTCTCGGGGCCGAATTCCGACTTTTGGAGAATCGGAGAGCGTCCACATGGGACTACAACTGTTTTTTCGAGTCACTCACATCTCAAGAGGGCGGCGGTTGTCAACGGTTTTCATGGCAGTTGGCCCAACGTCTTCCCCTTTTTCGCTCGATTCCATAACGGTTGACCTGACCGGTCCACCTATTTTGATGTGAACCAGAAAAGCCCCCTCAGAGTATCGGTTGACATTGGAAACATTTTCATCGCATTCGGCTTGATGAGTACAGCCTTCCCACCCCCATTTTTGTTGGTCTTTTCTCTCTCGTCGAACGAGAGCCGTCACGGTTGACCTTACGGTCCTCCTTTGCGTTGACATGCTTTCTTATCAGCTGAACGTCTAAGTATTGATACGGTCATCCTTTGCGTTG
Source organism: Zygogramma bicolorata (assembly GCA_032362365.1). NCBI lineage: Eukaryota > Metazoa > Arthropoda > Insecta > Coleoptera > Chrysomelidae > Zygogramma > Zygogramma bicolorata. Next base: position 86,390 of record JAVJAQ010003844.1, read on the forward strand.
ACATGTTTTCTCAAGACATCTGATGAACGTCTAAGTAGTAATAGCTGAAAATTGAAGGAATGCATCTTTTTTTGGCCTGTTCGAGAAAGGTGAAATCTTCGTGGTGGACAGCCGTGTCGGCATCGTCGGTGAGTGTCGGTTGACATTGGAGATATTTTCGTCGCATTCGGCCTGATGAGTACAGCCTTCCCACCTCCCATTTTGTCTTTTTTGGTTCAGGCGACCGACGAGAACTACGTTTCGTCACGGTTAACTCGAAGGTCCACCTTTGCGTTGAAATGCTTTCTCATCCACTGAACGTCTAAGTATTGATAGTTGAAAATTCAAATCTTTTTCGGTCTGTTCGACGTGGTGGACAGCCGTGTCGAAAACGTCGGTTTTTCGTCAAAATTCCCCTTGTTGCATCATCCCGGACGATTGTACTTCCCCTTACCGAGGTCATGAGAAATCATAGGCGGCGCGCGCCACCGTGGTGGGAGAAGTGGGAGAACTGACGCTCTCTAGCGCACATCGTCATTCAGTTGCCAGCTAGTACAAGACGCACACATCATGAGAATCGCGGTCGTTGATATCCAAGGTTTCGTCGTCAACGGGGTGTTCCACCCCAAAGAACTTGCCATCCATATCGGTCACCAGCGGCAGAATTTCCTGTTCAAGCCACCAATGCCCTATGTCTTGTTGACGGACAAGGACAAGAAGACCACCCGGTACTTGGAAAAGTACGTTCATGGCATTCCGTATTCTTCAGGGGACGTCGAGTACCACGACGTTGATGCCATTCTGCAGAAATACCTTCTGTACTCGGCCGAAGTCATATATGTGAGAGGTAGCCAAAAAGCCGAGTTCCTCTCGAGAAAAGTCCGAGATATTGGAGTGACCTGCCCACCGTCTATCCAGGACGTCTCCCAGTTCGACGGTACGACGCAGGGAATGGAAAATTTGCAGCCAACGCCGACGCCTTGCCCAAACCACGCCGCCGCCTACAACTGCAAGTATATGTGTACACAGTTCAATGTAGACTCTATGCTCAGTTGGTTTTCCAATAATGTTTTACCTCGTTGAGAAATGTATGTTTTTTCGATCAATAAATCGTATTTTCGAAAGGGTTGTTGTTTTTTCTCTCTTTCAGATTGTGGGGTGGGACATAATGGGGAATAGAGGGTGGGAAAAAAAATGAAAAAACAAGAGTGTGGGACACAGATCACTGTGCGAGTTGGTTATGAGTGTCGTGGATAGATGGCGTCCTCAGAGGAGCGTCATCTGTCACTCACACTTATGAGTTGGCTCACAGTGGCGTGGATAGATGGCGTCCTTCGGAGGGGCGTCATCTGTCACTCACACTTACGCATTGGTTCAGAGTGTCGTGGATAGATGGCGTCCTCGGAGGGGCGTCATCTGTCACTTACGCATTGGCTCACAGTGGCGTGGATAGATGGCGTCCTCGGAGGGGCGTCATCTGTCACTTCCTCTGTCAGTCAAGTCATACGTCTGTCAAGTCATACGTCGGCGGTCAGTCAAGTCCTACGTCTGTCATAAGTCATCTGCCATTCACCACATACATCCTCTGTCATTCGAGTCGTTCACATCATACGTCGCAGTCAAGTCATACGTCAGAAATATTGCCTGTCATCCGAGTTGGCAGTCGTTCACATCATACGTCAGCTATATATCGTCTGTCATTCGAGTTGGCTATCGTTCACATCATACGTCAGCCATATCGTCTGTCATTCGTGTTGGGCTGTCGTTCACATCACACATCAGTCAATTCATTTGTCAGCTGTCAGAAATATCGTCTTGTCATTCGTGTTGCCTGTCGTTCACGTCATTGGAGTCATACGTCTGTCAGTCAAGTCTTGCGTCTACCATTCAAGCCAAACTTCATATCATATTCCTCTGTCATTTGTCGTTCACGTGATTGGAGTCATACGTCTGTCAGTCAAGTCTTGCGTCTGTCATTCGAGCCAAACATCATACCACAATCCTCTGTCATTTGTCGTTCACGTCATTGGAGTCATACGTCTGTCAGTAAAGTCTTGCGTCTGTCATATGGTTACTCTGTCACGCATTCTCTCCAAATCAAAGTCAAAACGATTTCACATACAAGTATATATTTTCCTATAGGTTACAGTTCTCAAAAAATATGTGGATATGGGTGGACACAGAGAGAGAGAAAACTTCCTTCATGTTGTTGCCTAGTTCTCGATGAACTTGAAGGTATTTGTCTTTCCGACCCCTCCTTCTTCGACTACCAGGGCGTACTTCCCCGGAGTGAATTGGTCAATATGTCCCCTGAGGATTGCAAACACTCTTCTCGGAAGGAATACCTCGTACAGCTGGATATCGGCTATGATGGTCTCTCCGAACTTGGTTTTCACCAGGCGAAGCTTCTGAATTGGATAGGGCTTGTTTTTCTGCAAGCTGCTCATAGGAACGGTCTGCTTGTATCCAGAAGCGCTGCATATTGTGTTCAACTCTGCAAGGAGGTCCATCTGAAGCAAAAAACATCAAAATTTTAGGACACCCTGTACATACGTTCGAAAACAAAATGGCTCACGCTGTATGAGTCAACACACTTGACGGAAAAATTTTGACGCACACTGTTGGTTCACCCTGTATGAGCCAACACACTTGACGAAAAAATTATGACGCACACTGTATACGTCTGAAAAAACTCAACCTGTATGAGCCAACAACAACTTGCAGACACTTCACTTTGACAGAAAAATTTTCGACACACCCTGTATATGCCGATACGTTCGAAAAATATCACACTGAGCCAACACACTTGACAGAAAAAGTTTAGACATACGCTGTATATGCCGTTCGAAAAAATTTACACTGAGCCAACGAAAAAGGTTTGGACACATGGCTGTATATGCCGATGAGTTCGAAAAAATTCACACTGAGCCAACACACTTGACAGAAAAAAGTTTCGACACACGCTGTATATGCCGAAGATCGCATGAATAGCTCTCAACCTGTATGTGAGCCGTTTCGCGAAAAACACTCCCGAACACGAAGGAAAAAGAGGTACTTACATTTTTCAGTCTGATCACACTGTCGCTCTATAGCGGTATATATCGTATGAGTTCTAGCAGGAAACTGACTTCGATGGTCTGATGGCGGACACACAACACTGTCTTCGATGGCGATATCGTACGAGTTCTAGCGGGAGACTGACTTCGCGGCAATCGAGAAGTTGGATCTCCTACCCGCGCCGCCACGCCTGCCGCCTGAAGAATATGACAGCATTGCCTCACCGTACCACCCACGTGTGTCATGAACGCCGCCTGAAGCGAAAGACGCTTCCAGTTCAAATATTCCCGCTCGAAATGGGTGCGGTTCTACGATGCCGCCCGAACGTTTCCGATCTCCGAAGCGAAAGACGCCGCGTATGACCTTCTGCATTTCTCGGAAAAGCGCTTGCGTCATCTGGGATTCCCCACGTATTTTGTTTTGCAAGTCTCTCAGGCGACAGTGAGACGCATGACCTTCTGCAATTCTCGGAAAAACGCATGAGTCATCACGTTTGTTTTCGTAAACAGCTCGGCGGTTGGGGATTCACCCGAAAACCCATTAATCATTCGATGATATCTTTGACGAACATGCCGACAAAAGAGCCGCCTTGCACGTGAGCCTGGGAACTCGCCGTTCGAACTTTTGCAGGTCTCGACATGTCGGCGACGACCGTTAGCGGACATGGGCGGAGTACCAACGGGGTTACAGGGGCCCCCGCCCCCCGTACCCCGCTACGACGACATAGGCGTAGTATGTTCCCTAAATCTCTCGATATACGCAAGGTATGTACGGTGACCGGGATCTCGGTCATGGTGAATACTTTGACATACTACTACAGAATTATTATATTTTTCATTCGACAAATGCATGTGATATATTTCTTTATTTTCGGTTATAATTGCACGAGTGCATAGAAATTACAAAAATTTTTGCAAGAAAGCGTGATATCTATGAATTGCAAGTTTATTTTCATATTTTGGCGAAAGTGCCCGAGTCCGAAGGACGAGGGCTGTTTTACAAAATATGAAAAAACCGAATGCAATTTGTATAAGATATTACACTTGAATGAAAAATTATCTGGGTATTTTTATGCACAAATGTAATTCATTGGAATATTTCACGAATAAAGAAATTCTCAAGGAAATGTTATTTTTTGTTCATTTATACTTTCCTCTATAGATTGTATGGAGTACTCACCTAAACGCGAAATGTTTTTCTATTTTTGAAGTCTGTCTGACATTTATTTGTGTTGTTCACTGACGTCTAGAGATACGGTTTCAAATGTGTTGTTATGGTGTCTTGATACAATGCAATTACCGCTGAAAGTTTTCGATACAATGCAATTACTGCTGTAAGTTTTCGATAATTGCATTGCTCTTATGGGATATTTTATATATGAGGGAAATATTCGATATAACTTGGTAAGGTTTCGTGGCGAAGCTGGTTGTGGCTCTAAATTTGAACTTGACCACTCTTCTTTTTCCAGCATTGCTTCTGTTTTCTCATTTATCATTGTTGTATTTTCTGAGCTAATACCATTATTTGCAATTCTGGAGAATTTCTCAATGAAATACGACTAATTACTATTATTGTGTTCAATAAAAATACAAATATAATAATTATAATTCTTCATTATTTATCGAGTATGTATAAAATAGCGTATGCAACTATCATGTAATGGTTATTAACACACTCGCATAAATAACACCTTCGGCTCGTTTCGTCTGTTAATAACCACAATCACATGATCGTTGCATAATATACTTTTATCTACCCCCGTACTATTATAATATACTTATATGCTCATAACTCGTTTTATAATGAAATCCATTACGATACAGATTTTCAACCGATAGAAACCCTTTATTTTTCAATCAAGCATGATGTGCAAGCTTTGCATTTTGACGTTTGTCAAGTCAAAATCAGTAGGTATTGAATTTTTGAAGAATTTAGTCAATTTTCGATAATCGTATGAAAATGTCTTATAGCAGTGATATAGAAGAATTACCAGCGACTCCTCCACAGATGTCTTAGACAAGAAAAAAATACAATCGAAAAGATTATATTTTTCATTTGACAAAAACAACATATATGCTTTTATTTTCGACAAAACTTAAAGAGCTTTCATGGCCGAGTGGTCAATGGCGCCGGTCGTGATCAAAAACGTCCCGGTTCAAATCCTGACCTCGGCAGAGATCTTTATTCATTTCATTTTTCACTGTTGTATTTTCCGTGGTTATACCATTATTTATAATTTCGTAGAATTTTTCAAAGAAATACGATTGATTACCTACTATAATTGTATTCAATATCGATGCCTGATAATATAATATTTATAGTTCTTCACTATTTATTGGGTGTAGATAAAATAGCGTATGCAACTCTCATGTTATGGTTATTGATACACTCGTATGAACCATACGAAACTCACCTTCGGCTCGTTTCGTATCCCGGTTTATGCTCATGTATTAATAACCATCATTACAAGATCGTTGCATAATATACTATTACCACACGACGCGAAGTGTGGCAAGTAAGCGCCAGGCGTTAGCCGAGTTCGGTAATTCGCGAATACACGTAATTGGCCTTATCCTCGAGCTACGTACTGTACTTTTTCTACTCCTGAAATGCTTGTGTGGTAATTTCTGGTGATGTAGTGTTCCTCATTACCACTCATTTTCAATGATCGATGAGACGCTATGACAGCGAGTAGGTAAATCGAGTTATGGATATAACCTAAATTCACTACCAATCCACAAACTGGTGAACAATGAATGTACTAAAAAAATTATTTTTAATTCAATTTCACAAAGAATTTGGAGCAAACATTGACTGAATTAGACAATTGAATGTAGTCATGAGATCAAATATATCAGGTTGAATGTTGAAAAAACAGGATGCGGTCGCCATTACGTGTATTCAAAATATACCATCACTCAACACCTGTCAAATACGTAATGAACAGTTTGAAATAGTAGGAGTGGAAAAAGTACTTTGCTGCATAAGTGTGGAAAGAACTGCTTTCGCGCTGAACAAAGTGCGGTTCACATCGCAAGTTTTTCGGGCTTGAGGACCGTGTCCTGGAATTTTGAGTTCCGGAGCTTTCGGCTACATCTGCGGCAGCCATCTTCAGCGACGTGGTCTTAGTTGAACTCCTTTCTGTGAGTCTACTATGACTAATGGCAAATCTGGAGGTACTTGTTTGTTAATATCTTGTGGTCGGACCCTGTTCTGTCGTACGTCGGATTCTGTACTTCTGTCTGGCTTTGTCGTCAATGTCTTTAGAACGGGATGCCAAATTTTGTTTAAGGTCAGTCCCTCTTCCTTCCTGTTGAAGTTATCCTTATGTTTATATATCTCAATTGCTTCACGGTATAAGCGAGTGGAATAATGTGTTGTTGTTGAGAGGATTGAGGTTTTATCAAATTGAATATTATGATTATCTAGGGCGTGTTCGGCTACAGCTGATTTTTCAGTTTGTCCCAACCGACAATTTCGACTGTGCTCACTAATCCGTGTCTTGAAACTACGTTTGGTGGTTCCTACATATACTTTTCCACATGAGCACGGAATCCTATATACCCCAGCATTGGATAGAGGGTCTCTTGGATCTTTAGCAGATCTCAGGTGTTCCTGTATTTTCCTCGTGGGCTTGTAAATTGTTTTGATGTTGTGCTTTTTCAAGATTTTTCCAATGCGATCCGTGGTTCCCCTCAGGTAGGGCAGAAAAGCGGTTCCTGTTGGTGGAGTTTCGTCCTTTGTTTCAGGGTGTGGGTTCTTGGTAGTCTTTGGTCGTATTGCTCGTTCTATCTCCCTGTCTTGGTAGCTCGTAGAGTGTTTCTTAAATGGTTTAGCTCATCATTCAGAGAATCCGATTCGCAAATCTGTTTCGCTCTATCGACCAGTGTTTTTATGACGCCCTGTTTTTGTCTCGGGTGATGGTTGGAGTCCCTATGTAGATATCTGTCGGTGTGAGTTGCTTTCCGATATACTTTGTGACCAAGTTTACCGTCATTTCGTCTCGTAACCAACACGTCTAAGAAAGCGAGTTGCCCGTTCTGTTCTATTTCTATGGTGAATTGAATTTTTGGATTTATCTTGTTGTTCCTCACCGTGATTCCAGATCACGAACGTGTCATCCACATACCGTAACCAGCATTTGGGTCGTTTCTCCATGAAATCTATCACTGGACTCAGTGGGCTTCCCATTGCGACTCTTTCTGTTCATAAAACGTACCGTTGAATTGAAAATACGTTATTGTTAGCGTATGGTGTAGCAGTGTCATTATGTCTGCCGGAAATGTGCCCTCTAAATGTGTGAGAGCCTGCTCGAGAGGCACGTTTGTTAACAATGACACTACATCGAAATTGACCAGGATATCCTCCAGGATACGTAACGAACGGTTTAAAATAGTGGAATCTACATATTATTTTCAATTTTTTGTAGTTTTTAAATGTTTGCAATAGACGCTAGGATTTTTGTTTGCATTAGATATAATGAAAGAGTAAAGCTTTCGTGGTGATTTTTCAGCTTTTTGGGGATTTTCAAAGCTGAGAAAATAATTCAGCGGAAAATTCTGCTCATTCCATTTTTTGCTCTGACGAACTATTTTGGCATAATAGTTGAGGCTTTCGCGGACGAGGTTATTAGTATAGCTACTTTTCTTCGGGCTTGAATGTCGTCGTTCTTTGGAATTTTTTCCTAAAGTTTCGCTAGCGCGAGTGGCCAGCTTCTTCAGAGGCTTACTCATTTCCGATGACTAAACGTTTCGATTCCTTAAGGCGTATTTATATTGATGCAGGTAGTCTTCTGTCGGGTTCGGGGAATAATCATCATTATTAGTTGCCGCACTTCCTGCCGTAATTTCATTAGTTACTCTTGATTTCCTCAGAATGGGATTCCAAATTCTGTTTAGACTCAACGCTTCTTCTTTTCTGTTGAAATTGTCCGTATGTTTTTGGATCTCTATCGCCTCCAGTACCAGTCGGCTATGGTAACCCCGGTTGAGGGCAATCAGTTTTGCATTTTCAAACAGATTCCTGTGGTCACCCTCACTCAGTGCGTGTTCCGCCACCGCCGATTTGTTAGTTTGCCCCAGCCTGAATGTTCCTTTCATGCTCTTTGAGCCTTGTTCCTATGGATCCTATGGACCGATGTATACCTTCCCACAGGTGCACGGTATGCGATAAACCCCTGCCGCTGACAGTGGGTCTCTTTTGTCTTTAGCCGACCTGAGGCTTCGTTTGATCTTCTTGGTCGGCTTGAGAACCGTTTTTATATTATATTTCCCCAAGAGTTTCCCAATTCTGTCAGTGACCCTTGGTATATATGGCAGATATGCATTTGCAACTACCTCAGAGTCCTCCCTGTTTTGAACCGTGGAACTCTTCAGTTTCATTGCCCTGTTGATCTCAGATACACCGTATCCATTTGACCTCAAGGTCACTTGAAGATGTTTCAGTTCCCGCTCTAGATGCTCTGGTTCACATATTCTTCGAGCACGTTCAGTTAGGGTAGATATGACTCCTCTCTTTTGGCCAGGATGGTGGTTTGAACTATTTTGGAGTTATAAGAGGCGATATTTCGACTTCTCTAGTCTTTCTGTGGGTTTTTATTCCATGAAGCCTTTTCTTGCAATTCGTTCCGGGACAATATCTAATTATCGATATTTATTCTGTAATGGGATATTCAGTGCATCATAACGTGATCCAATTGAAAATGTTCGATTTCGAGCATGATATTATTCTATAACATTACCTATATGTGATGTTGGAAGATTGCAGATGTATATAGATTATAGATAATTTTTTCAGATATCATCTTTCTGTAAATTATCTGAAGCGTATTGATCAACTCGAAACTCCTGAAACTCTTGTCTTATCTGGATCTGCCCATTGTCGAGCAATAAATGAAGTAAAATACTGTTCACCGATATGGAATACCCAGATAACAATCTCAAATTCTGAGTATATACTTAGCATATGGTTTCTCAAGCGAGCTACTGCCCTACATATGCGTTATTACCATTGGAAACTTGATTATACTTCGCACATGTAACAGGATTCAGGATTGCATTTTGCATGTCCTTTATATGTGCTCAGCATATACTGGAGTGCATGCTTGGGATATACCTAGGATAATACAGCAAATGTGGAAAAAGATATCACCTAGGATACGAACGTTAGTCCAGCAGATCATCTGCTCTTCAGTTCAACACCATGACCATCTGAGCTGTTGAGGCATTATATTACTATAAAAATTTTCACGGAGATAAGGTAACAGTCCCATGATCGTTGGAAATCAGACAAAGACATTAAATATTTGATATATATGAAGAATATACTGAAATATATATGCTGATCATGTATTTTTGTATATTCCTCCACGTAAGCTATAAGCACAAGAGAAGCAATTGTATATTATAAGAGTATTGCTGGAAGTATTTGTTAATCACAATCTTTTCTCTTCAATATTTTTCAACATATACATTCCAAGCATTTTTTTTGTTTAACCCACTTAGTCCTGAACTATGAGAAAGTCAATTGAAAAGCGAGATTTTTTGTGTACTACTATATTTCAACCCTACAAATGAAGTTTGGCAGTCACAATGAAAAAATCAAATATGATCAATGTAACATATTACACCCTAATGTCAGGGTGCTGATACAACCAAAAAGAAACACGATTCTGAATAAGCCAACTTTATTCTTCCTCATTCAGTAAACAATGATCATATTCAATGGATCTGAAAGTATCAAAAACCCCATGACAGTTTTTTATCAGCTTACTTCTATTCACAACGAAAGACCAATACTTATACCCTGTGGCACAAATAAATGAGATATAAATATTCATACACATATGTAACATCTCCCCCCTAAAAAAAACTATTTGAAAATAAACAAAAATAATAATAATATGCCTACCGTTCTGGGGGTTCGACCATTCTCTTTGGTCTCTCATTGCAAACCCTGTCTCCATTAGTATCAATTTTTTCATCGGTGAACACAATTTCAGTAGAAACGTCTTTTGAATCCCCGTTTTCGGTGTCGCTTTTATCGTTTGTTATCTCCTTTTTTTCTTAAATTCCTGATTCAGTAAAATGCATTTTTTTTATTTGGTTCGAATGACGCTTCCATCTGACGTTAAGTTCTGGAATGATCACAATATAAACAGATCTCCCGATTTTTCTAAAAACTACTCCTTTAATCCACGATTTTGAGTTCACTTTCCGATAGTCCTGCACTGTTACACTTTCACCCGGTATAAAACAAATATCGCGTTTTCCACCATGATATTCTTTTTGCTTTGCCTGCCTTTTTGAGAGTCGATCCTTCAAATCATTATCATACTCATAATTTGGTAACAAGACATTGGAACGGGTCCGCAGTTCCCGACCCAGCAACAATTTGGCTGGGCTTTCGTTTGTTGTATAATGCTTTGTTGAACGATAGTCCATTAAAAAATTGTTCAAAACTAAATTCAAATTACTTAAGTTAGAGTTTTTACCAAGTGCATTTTTTAATGCATATTTTACTTCGCTATATTTCCACAAAATTTATTGTCTTCGCGACATGTTTCGGTACACTGTACCTTTATCAAGCGAATGTATTTAAACACTAAATTATTCTTCGCTAAAAGTTCCTTAAATATATCAGGGCCTACTCTAATTATCTATGATTCCTAGAATAATACCACTGACAATGATGATGATTCCTAACTGATGCTGATAACTGATACTGATTCCTAATAATAATTATGATATCGGACCGTAGTTACTACTTATTGATTGAATAAGTTCAACAAAGGGGAACTATTGAGATCCAATTGATCATTTAGCAAACAATTTGAATTTTTTAATTTATTGATTTCCAAAAATTCTAAATAATTAAGTCTAATGCCCTTATTTTCAACATGCAGAATTTCGAAATTTTTATCGAAGTCATGGCCTTCCTCCAAAATATGATTGGCATATGATGAATGAGTTGTTTTCTTTTCATAATTCATACGATGTTCACGTATGCGGTTTTTGAATGGTCTACCTGTCTGGCCAATATATACTTTGGAGCAAGATCCACAATTCAATTTATAAACTCCTGATTTTTCATCTTTTATTGTTTTATCTTTGTTATTCTTGATAAACCTTCCCAACGTGTTATCTGTTCTATATGCTACTTTTAAATTTTGTTTATGCAAAAATGAAGCTACTTTTTCCGTAGCAGGTCCTGAATAAGTTAAGATTCTATAATTATTGTCATGGGTCCTCAAAGCGTAATAACTATGGATTTCCATCAAGTAAAGGCCACCTCAGTCCAAAAAAAAAAGCATATTTTACTGTTTTCACAGCATTCTCTGCCGCGCCATTAGAAGAAGGGTGGTAAGGCGGGGTAGTGATATGCGCGATATTATTTTTTGTTAAAAAATCCTCAAATTCCGCAGAGCAAAACGACCTCCCGTTGTCTGTGATTAGTTTTTTTGGTAAGCCAAAACGCGCGAAACACGACCGTAAGACTTCAATTGTCAACTTTGAGGTTATCACCGTCATCGGGAACACCTCGATCCATTTACCATGGGCATCTAAAAGGATCAGAAAATACTTATTCAAAAATGGCCCCATGAAGTCTATGTAAAGTCGATACCAAGGTTGGTTAGGCCAGAGCCATGTAGTGAGAAATGACTTATCAGGGAATTTTTTATGAACTAAACAATTTTGACACGTTCTACACATTTCCTCAATATTTTTACCGATTCCAGGCCACCAAAAATATGATCTTGCCAAGCTTTTCATTTTGACCACGCCCATGTGTGTCGAGTGCAAATCTTTTAAGATAACTTCGCGTAAGCTTTCAGGAATTATGATCCTGTTGTTCCATAATAGGCAATTAAATTCAATACTCAATTCATTCCGTATTCGGTAAAAACTTTCAAATTTTGGATTCTTATGCCACGAGCTATTTTTTTTCCACCCAGTATTCACCAACTTCAAAACTGAGGACAAAATTTTATCTTGCGATGTTGCTGTTTGAATTTTATTGAAATCCACTGGAATATGTTCATTCTCGCTCACATAATTAAGGAGGTTCGATACTTACAGACATATGCACAGAACCGAATGAAACTTGGTACACAAGTTACCCAATGAATATAGATTACTGTACGATTTTTTTTACATTTGTTACCGAATGATTTTTTGAGTTAATAGTTGTTGGAATCCGGTACTTTAACATGGGCGCTTATGGGAGAATCCAGTTTCTCATACATTTTCGGTGATTGCAGATTGAAAAATGCAGGGAACGAAATGAATTTAGCATGAGTGGATAGCCCAACAATCAACGATCATTTTCCACCCAATTTGATTTTACCTTACCGATCATTCTAAAGAATAATTAATGAAATTATGAAAAAAGTGTAGGTGATTCGAAACTGTTGGCAACAGCGCTACGCTCAAATCAAACGGCTGCTCGGCGGCGCGAATAACCAGGGCCGGCGCTAGGGATGAGGTAGGTGAGTCGATCGCCTCAGATGGCAGTTTTTCAGGGGCGGCATTTTAAGCCCAAAGCAAAAGAGAAGAGAAAATGGAGAAACACCAATATTTAAAATATATTATTATACTTCAATTGAATAATAATGATGACTCATGATATCCGAAATGTTTTTCAGATTTTATTGAATTACAAAGCGAGCCGCCTGTATTAGAACATTATTTCTTTCATTATCGGTCAAGCGCTGGACCTATTGCAGCTACACCCTGCACCTGTTTCATTGCGTCACTGCCGATTTTTGTTATCATCAAACACTACGTTCGAGTTCAATATGCGCTGTAGTCTTTCAAAATTCAGAAACCGCACATAGAGCACAAAGAGTTTGGATTAATCCAAATGCGCAATAACATATACAATAGGATTATGGCAAATATTCAATGGAGAACCACTACTTCCAGAGAAAATACCCTAACGATTTTACAACTGATGAATATTCAGAATATCTGTGCAAAGTTTCTACTGACCTCACTTTCCAAATGCTTTCACCTTGACATTTGAGACAGAGAAACTACCTGTATACGGGTTTTGGGGTCTTTGACCATCGTCAGGACAGGGTAGATTCTCACAGACTATGATAATCGTCTGTGTTCTACCAAAAATAATAATAATAATAAAACCAGTTAGAGAAAATGGGCACGCAATGGGAAAGGTCCATTACACAGTGCCATCTCATAACCAGATGCACACTCATCAGTTGTATTTCAATAGTCGTCGGGCTATCATCTCGGAAAGTAGTTTTCTGTTGAATATTTGCTAATTTGCCATAATCATATTTAATATCATTTATTTTTTGTCGATCATTTTTTTTTCGTTACGCAATGCTAATTTTTTTCTGCGAATAACATAACCTTTCTGTGAGTTCTCCTCTGACTTGAGACGCAGCTTTGTAAATAGAAATTGTCGACATCAATCAACATTAATGAGATGTGAATATTTGTTAGAAAGAAAATGTAATTAAAACAAGTGATAGGTTCAAACTTTTTATCGATTAATAAAAACTTGTAACGGATTTTTGTATTCTTCTCCACTTTTCACTGTTGTCACTTTCAGGCATTTTTGACAGCGTAGCAGAAAATAGATGCTAGACCATGATGAGTTTCTCTTTCGATATTTCGGAATAATAAAAATTCTTTACAATGTAGGCATTGCATTTGCTGGGCCATATATTTCAACGAGACAATCCTGTTACCTCTTACATTTGACAGGGGAACATCTGTCATTTTTCTACATCTACTTTTACCATTCATGACACGTTGTTGCATTGCGCGGTGCACTTTTTCTTTAACAAATTTGCCTTTCCAGCTAAAACTATTTTTAGTATTTTCAGACAATCATTTACTACGCGATACGCGAATGATAGTTTTTGGATTATAACACTGACGCTACAAAAAAAGCCGCATCAGCTCTCAGACCGGACGCAGGACAGCGTTGCCAGATATTTTCTCGCCAGCTCGCGCTCTGTTACTCTGTCCTTCTTTTTGACCCCCCACCAAGTCCCGACTATCGAACCTCCTTAATAAAATTAAATTCGACTTCAGCCCACGAATTTTCTTCTGAAGGTACTGGTAAACGTGATAGCGTATCGGCTAAGTTTTTTTCTGATTTAACCAGTTCGACATCGTATTTATAACTAGAAAGTATTAACGCCCATCGCTTTAAACGGTTTGCGGCATACACCGGAATGTTTTTGTAGGGGTTAAAAATATATGATAGCGGCTTGTTATCAATAACCAGTGTAAATTTTTTTAAAAATAGATAATTATGGAATTTGCACAAACCAAAGATGACCCCCAAAGCTTCCTTTTCTAGTGTGCAATATCTGCGTTCAGTATCGGACAGCGTTCTTGATGCATACGCGATAACTTTTTCTGATTTATCAGGCATAATTTGGGAAATTAACGATCCGACCCCATAATCACTTGCGTCCGTTGTCAAGCGTAAGGGCAAGTCAGGATTGTAGTGAACTAAAATTGGAGCGGACACCAAAAGTTTTTTTACTTTTTCAAAAGCCCTTTGGCAATTCGATGACCATTCCCACTTTACTTTACCTTTCAAAAGATTATATAATGGGTTCAAAATAGTCGAAAGGTTTGGGACGAATTTCCCGTAGTAATTAATCAGCCCTAAGAATGATTTCAGGGAATGTATATCGGTGGGTATTGGAGCATTCATTATGGCAAAAACTTTTGACTCTGGAGTATGCAAGCCTTCGGCATCGATATCATGTCCTAGGTACGAGATTTTTGATTGAAAAAAACTACATTTTTCTAAAGATAATTTCAGCCCTGCATCTTGCAGAACTGAAAGAACTGACTCTAAACGTTGCAAATGTTCCGCGCGATTTTTACCAGTGATCAGTATGTCATCCAAAAAACATACGACACCTTCCAACCCCTGAAGTAAAGTCTCTAAGATCTTTTGGAATTTCGCGGAAATACTTGCAATTCCAAATGGTGCACGATTGTACCTAAACAATCCTTTGTGCGTGGATATAACCATGATTTTTCTTGATTCATCATCAAGGCAAATTTGTTGATAAGCGTTGGAAAGATCATCTTCAATTTTCGGCAAGGGAAAAGGGTCTATTTCAATAAAAGGGTTGACGGTTACTTTAAAATCTCCACAAATGCGGACTGAACCGTCTTTTTTTAAAACCGGAACAATTGGTGTTTTTGTATTGCCATATATTTGTTCAATAAAGCATTCAAATCATTAGAAATATTCAAATGGCTCAGATTATGAATACGCAGTTCAAATGAGTTGAAAAAATCACATCCCAAAAGAGGTGGACCACCTTCTTTGATCACATAAAAATTTAAAGGTTTTACAACATTTTTGAATTCAACATCCACAGAAAAATAACCTAAAGGTACAATTTTGTCACCATTATAAAGATTGAAATACTTATCTGTGAAAGCTAAAGGTTTTCTAGCAAAATTATTTTTATAGAAATTTTCAGATACTACACTATAACTTGCTCCCGTGTCCAAATTGAACCTAAATGCATTGCCTTCAATAAACAAATCTATCCAAACTGGATCAGAATTGCCATCAATATTAAAGAGACAAGAATCATCAGCTTCCAGAAAATTGGTTCTAAACATATTTTGGTTAGACTTATTTATGTTTTGATTATTACTTGGACAAACCGGGGCTAGATGTCCTTTGCGATTGCAATTGTGACAATAACATTCCCGATAGGAACACCTGTCCGCTGAATGATTTTTACGGCCACAACATGCGCACTTACTTTGTGACGGAGTACTTGCTCTAGAAGAGGATGGAAAGATCCTGCTGCCGGTGTTGCCACTGTGATTTTTCGACTGAAAAGATTGTGACTGAGGACGAGCTGTCTGCGCCGAGCCCCTTGAGTTTGCGAAGTAAGTTTCCGGTTCCCGTTTAACCGTCTCTGGGCAAAATGGCTGACGGTTAGCTGATTTTGAAGAAGCAATTTCGACCACCTTGGAAAAAGTCACATCCGACTTCTCTTCAAACAGTCGATCTTTTACTGACCCCTACTAGTGCTCGTTCAATTTCAACTTTTCCAGAAAAACAACACACTGCTACCAAACTTTGAAGTCGAGCCGCCCACTCTTTAACCGACTCGTGGAGTGCTTTTCGAGAATCATACAATTTTTCACGATTCGCGAACACTGACACTACCGGTTTGAAATAATCATCCATGCGTTTGATAATGTCCTCATACGATATGCTTTCCGGTTCCTCCGGAATACACATGTTATGTAAAAGTTTATGAGCCTCCTCATTCAGAAAGCTCAGTAGTATTGCACGTTTTCGTTCATCGTCTACAATTTCATTTGCCACAAAATAATTTCCCAGACGTTTTTTATAGATTGACCAATCTGAAGTAATTGGGCAAAACTCTTGAACATGACCGGTATACTGTATGGTCCCCATGATGAACACAAAATTTTCACTACTATTCACTTCACAATTATATGTATACTAATTTTCCTCGTCGCCAACTTGTAACATATTACACCCTAATGTGAGGGTGCTGATACAACCAAAAAGAAACACGATTCTGAATAAGCCAACTTTATTCTTCCTCATTCAGTAAACAATGATCATATTCAATGGATCTGAAAGTATCAAAAACCCCATGACAGTTTTTTATCAGCTTACTTCTATTCACAACGAAAGACCAATACTTATACCCTGTGGCACAAATAAATGAGATATAAATATTCATACACTTATGTAAAAACGACTGTCCTTCATATAGGACGTCAGGAGGATAAATTATAATTTTGTGTGATAATCTAAAAAACATTTTACGTGGAGTCCGATTGCACATTTCACACATCTAGTGGTGGTTTTGAGATGACAGTGACGGCATCTAGTTTGTTTATCCTGTGGGATCACAAAATGATTGATACCATCATATCGCGAATCAATATTTTCCCTTTGACTAGGGCGACCAATTGAATATGTATTGATTTTCTTGTTATTTTGTAGCAAAGAAGTAGCGATTCTCCTGCGAAATGCTAAATGGTCCAGATGTTTATCGTGTTCCATAAGGCGACTAAGTTGCCACGCATTTTGAATTGCCATATCAATACAATGGGCAAACATAAAAAAATACCATTTCTTGCCTCTTGTTCCAGTGCGGTATAGTGATATGTTCTGATCACTTCTGTCGACGCCGCCCATGTTCTCGTTATATAGTTTTATCATGAACGGCTGTGGAATTTGTATTGATTTTTTTTCCTGTTGGGAATACCCCACTAAACATGAAACATAACAATAACATTAAGAAACATTTCTTTGGAATAACATTGTAATGTACACTTTGTTAGAATGATTTTATGTTTATGAAATATTATCTCAATATATGTATGTAATGTTATACCCTGTGACAGAAAAATAATGTTTTCTCAGTACATAACATGCAATATTATCATACAGGTGAGTATTAACATTCATGTGATATTACAGCTACTCATATTTGTAATATTTTTCAGTTATAAAAATCATTGATGAAGTTTCTGTTGCCACTTCATAGTTTTTTATGTCATAAAATATGAAAATTGAGAAAAATATGAAAACGCTTCATTATTAAATTCTTATTCGTATTTTAAAGATCAATAATTTCAAAAAGAACAAGCATTTTTGTCAGTTCTTTGGTTCGAGTCTGTTTTTGGCTCCGTTTTTGTACCAACCATAAAAACAATAAATAAATAACGGTCTTGATCTTGATGAGGCAGTTTGCCACTCACCCATGCAATTCATCCTTTACATTCATCTCTCTTTCTCTCTCTTCAGTATAATCTACTCAAATCTACTTGGCACCAGATTCCGAAGTTCGATTCGATCACGATCGTGATGTTCTATCGCAGTTCAGCACACATATTCCACATTGCTCTACGTTATTCTGAACGAAGAGATCGTGACCGAATCGAACTGGTTGCTGTTCTGTGCCACGACGGTCTGCCGCGCAATGTCAAAGTTTCTTGTTCTGAGAAAGAAAGGAAAACGCTCTGCGCAGCTGCGCTACCGCTACCGAGTCAACTGTCACTTGTACGCTGCATTCTTCGTTATTCTTTGTGCACAACAAAGAGAGTGTAATTTTGTTTTTGCTACCAAGTTTGCCACGTGCTGGCTTTCCAAGATTCCTGTATTATTATCATTATTGGTGATTAACAAGCAGTTTCACTACCATGGGCGATGAAACTAATCGTAAGGTAAGAGTAAAATGTTTTGGTTTGCTTTAGATTGGTATAAAATGTCTTGATGAAGGTTCGATATACCGACACCGTTCAGTTTCAATAAAAGATGAGTTATTACAGGCCTTATTTTGGCGTATAACACGAACCTAAAGTCAAAACGCGACTCTCTACCTTCGATCGAAAGAGCTTCACGTTTTGATTCGTGTTCTACGCCAACAAAACTCGACGGTGTGAGCCCAGTATACCTTATGGTGAATTCATGCAGCAATCGTAACTCGGAATTCGCAAGTCATAAGGAAGAAGTTGAGTCGATATCTTTCAATGAAAACGTTCATGCAGGTATATCGAGTCGGAATTCGTAAGATATTGAACACATTTCCACTCTTACGATTCAACAGCTCTTGAGATTGCTGCATGAGTGGTTTCTATTTTGTTGCGAGTTCCGATTTCCGAGCTACGATTGTTACATGAATCCACCATTAGCCATACAGTAAAGACACTTTGTCAGCTCGGGGTGTATACTGACTGTCAGCTCGGGGTGTATACTGACTAGTGCTCAAACCTTTTTTTACACAAAATATCCATTTTTACATGCAAAACGACATACTGATTACTATTCGGTATTACGTAAATTTCAATTTTTTACCAAAACATGACATTATACACCCCGAACTAACAAAGTGACATTCGAGTGTCTTTGCTGTATGGCTATGGTATACTGGGGTGTGAGGATATCGATCGTTCACCTCATAATGCCTTTGTTAGTTTACTGAATAACCAAGGTAACATTTTATTTTTACTATCACTTTCAGATGCAGCTAAGCACTGCTTTCCAGATCTCACTGGAAAATCTTTTGAGGAAACAGTGACTGCGTGGCTGAGATTTTCTAAGTAGCGGAAAAAGCGTTCGGAAAAATAAATTAGGCTCTTCTTGATATTGTATAAAAATTATATTTTAATTTTCAGAATTCCATATATATACTTTTTTATACTCGTTATTTGAATATATTTTCACATTATTCCTTGTTCTTTCATTTATATTCCAGAACCAATTTCTGAAACCGTAATGCGATTCTGCCAAAACATAACCACACAATGTTACCTATACATCACAGATAAATATAACGTAGTATTTAAATAATGTATAATTGTTATGTAACATAAATATTATATTATTGTTTCTTATACATAGCTGGTGGATATTTCGATAATGTTACAATACCACAATCATTTAATATAGAAATCGTGAAACAGATACGTTGCGGATACGATGCAGATACATTGCATCAACATAACCATTTTTAGCTTGTAACATTGTTATGTATCCTACCCGGACATTTTGCTATAACATCCACATAACATAAATGTTAAAGTTATATATATCGACAATGTAACACATAACATTGTAATGTAACTGCTGCATTAGGGTTATATCACAATGTTTAGTGGGACCTCTTTACCATACGGATAGGATTTACACCAACTGCATTCGAGGCTAAAGAGACCACACTGTTGTCATTCCAACATAAGACAGTAAGATTCTTATCAATGTCAGTCTTGTAGTCATGTGTTCCCCTTGTAGACTTTTTCATTTCAGCAGTAGATTTCAAAGGATTTTTTATAATTCTATTGCTCCGTATTTTACCAGTTCCCCGAATTCCAATTTCTGTCAATTTTTCAAACAGCGCCATACCCGAGAAGAAGTTATCAAAGAATATATGGAATTTACTATTGGGCCACCGACTTCTAAGGGAATTTACATAAGTGAGAACTACTCCAGCACCCACTCCCAGTTCTTTATATTCTGTTGATACATGAGTCGAAGCTCCCTGATATGGTTCAAACCAATTTATGTATCCATTCCTTGTACAACCTACCCAAAGCTTGTATCCCCATCGTATAGGCTTACCTCTGATGAATTGTTTTGCCCCATGCCGCCCAAAATAGGGGACCATCGCTTCATCACACTGTGATGTTTCTTATGTGGTGCAAACTTCAAGAAATTATTGTTGAAGGATATAAAAAGAGGTCGTAATTTCGAGAATTTGTCATCAGGATCTAGGTTATTATTATCAGCAATGTGGAAAACTTTCATTATGTAGTCAAACCTATCTCTAGAAAGAGCTTCAGATACTAATTGGTTATGCACATCTTTGTCCTCCCAAAACATCTTTCTCCTGGGGTACGGAACATATCCACTCAGTATAAGTATTCCAACAAAACTCTTCATTTCTGCTACATTTATTGGCTTACAGTTTATATTCTTCATCGCCGCATACGCATTTGATTCATTCGTCAACATATCGAATATATTTTCATCAAAAAGGCTGTAGAATAATGAAGTTGGAGATTGCTCATCATCATTATTTTCTAGTTGAAATTCCTCAAATGGCTCAGATTGATGAGAAGCAGGCAAATGAGAATCCAATATTCAAAAAATGAACAATTTGTTCAGGCCAGCCTCAACTCACCTACACTGTAGGTTGACGGAATAACACCCATTAGAAAACAACTACTCCCCTGGCTAATACCACGAAGGGCATTGAATTACATCCAACAGGTGTCAGTGCGGGATTCTTCACAGAAGAAATTCCGCATATGCTCCTGGCGATACAACTACCAGAATTGATTTCCAATTATTGGGAGGGGACACACTTGCAGACCGGTTTCGGGCTGTTTGGCTCCTCATCAGTGCAAGCCAGTGCCATCATCAACATAAGTCGATGACTTCCCACAATTAAAAATCATACTCGAGCAGAGTATCTTCCCTAGAACTAGGCTGATACAAACAACTAGCAAAATTGCCGTTGCTGCGCCATCTGCCCGTAGACTAGGTACTAACCAAGAGCATATCCGCATGGTCCCAATTCCTTGTACAAGGAAAATCAGAATAAAACAAATATTCATTGGGATGCTTGAAGACTGGCTTTAAATCAAATATTCAAAAAATGAACAATTTGTTCAGGCCAGCCTCAACTCACCTACACTGTAGGTTGACGGAATAACACCCTAGGGAAGATACTCTGCTCGAGTATGATTTTTAATTGTGGGAAGTCATCGACTTATGTTGATGATGGCACTGGCTTGCACTGATGAGGAGCCAAACAGCCCGAAACCGGTCTGCAAGTGTGTCCCCTCCCAATAATTGGAAATCAATTCTGGTAGTTGTATCGCCAGGAGCATATGCGGAATTTCTTCTGTGAAGAATCCCGCACTGACACCTGTTGGATGTAATTCAATGCCCTTCGTGGTATTAGCCAGGGGAGTAGTTGTTTTCTAATGGGTGTTATTCCGTCAACCTACAGTGTAGGTGAGTTGAGGCTGGCCTGAACAAATTGTTCATTTTTTGAATATTTGATTTAAAGCCAGTCTTCAAGCATCCCAATGAATATTTGTTTTAAATGAGAATCCGTCCAATTGAACACTTTAGCATATTTCAAATTTGAAGATTTAGGCTTGGTAACTAACCTCGATAGGGGAATTTTGTCATCATCTGAGTCTGAATTGTCTATTCGAGAAGGTACCTGTACCTCGGCTGGAGTTTGTAATTGTGAGGGAGGTAAGTTATCAGGTGACATCACATATTCATCCCCGGAATCTTCCTCAGTCTCAGCTCCGTCATGTGGTGGAAGCATGATTATATCTGCGGAAGGATGGGAAAAATCATCTTCCTCTACCATTGCCAGCGCCTCTTGCAACGAAAAACCTCTGGAATTATAAGAAATAAATGAATAACACAATCATGGAGAAACTGTGATCTAAATGAATTATCATAATATAATACCCATTATAACCCTTACAGACATTACAGACCACTCGACCACGAGTGTCCAAGTGGTCACGGGGAAACAAAGAAATGCAGAAACCAATGAAAAAACAACTATAAAGCATTTTGATGAAAAAAAATTCGTTGAAAGTATAAAGAACACAAATTGGCAAAACATCCTTTCAGATGACGATCTAGATGGAATAACAGAAAAGTTTGTGACACATTTACAAAACGAGGTTGAAAAATCTACCCGTTATGTAAGAATAAAACGAAATGAAAGAAAAAGGAAGGACTGGATTTCTAAAGGTTTGGTTAAATCGATCAACAAAAAGAATAACTTATATCTACAGATCAGAAAAGATCCAAATAATACACGTCTCAAAACGGATTATAAAAAATACAAGAAGACTCTAGAGAAGCTCATGCTAAAAACTAAAAATGAATTCTACAAAAATAAAATCCACGAAAACAAAGATAATGCGAGTAACTTATGGAAAACTTTAAACGAAATGTACTGTAAAAATCCAAGAGATGAAATAAATCTTATAAAAACTTCAGATGGAAAAATAACACATGACATGAACGAAATAGTAAATATTTTCAATAACACATATATCAATACTGGAATAGAACTAGCTAAAAAAATTAAGAGAACTTCGAAGCATAAATTCAGAGAAGACATAAATAGACATTCCATATTCCTGTACCCTACCAATACAACAGAAATCCTAGAAATAATTAGAGAACTCAAAAATCGTAAAGCGCCTGGGAATGATAATCTAAAAAGTGAAACCCTAAAACTAATAGCCAATTACATTGCAGGACCGATCACAACAATATTCAACCAAGCGGTAGAGACAGGACACTTTCCAACATGCTTGAAACTTTCCATAGTTACCCCCATTTATAAAGGCGGATCTAGAGATGAAGTAACGAATTACAGGCCTGTATCCCTAATAACGAATATTGGAAAGATTCTAGAAAAATTAATAAAGATCAGATTAGATTCCTTCATCAGAAAGTATCACATTTTATCCGAATCACAATTTGGATTTCGAGAAGGAAAATCTACCCAAAACGCGCTGGCACAATTAACAGAACGTATCTACAAAGCATTAGATGGAAGTAAGCCATCAATCGGAGTCTTCATTGATCTGTCAAAGGCATTCGACACCGTTGATCATGGAATTCTGTTGAACACTCTGGAGAATATTGGTATAAGGGGAAACACAATTAAATTATTCAAGTCATATATCACAGATCGTAAACAGATAGTTAGAATAAAAGATATAAAAAGCTGTGAAAGGATTATCGAATGTGGGGTCCCACAAGGCACGGTTTTGGGACCAGTACTATTCTGTTTATATGTGAACGAATTATTCTCTGCAGGGTCCTGTGGAAAAATAACTAGTTTCGCAGATGACACGGCTATTGTCTACTCCGGAGAAACATGGTTCGATGTCAAAAGACAGGCAGAAAACGATCTAGAACTAATAAAAGACTGGTTTGATTACAAACAGCTATCGGTAAACTTCAAAAAAACATATTTCTTACCATTCTGCAACAACAGACCCTCCTTACCACCGTATCAAACTTTAATAATCCAAAATACCTTCAAAATATGTTCAGCTACAAATATAAAGTATTTGGGGGTCATTATAGACCCTCACTTAAGGTGGAATTTCCATATAAACTATCTAGTCAAAAAATTAAGGAGTATCCTATTTAAGTTTCGGCAACTCAAAGACATCTTGGAACAGAAGGAGAAAAAAAACGTATATTTCAGCCTTGTGCAAAGCCACCTAATATATTGTATTATTGGATGGGGAGGAGTATCCAAAACCCACTTGTACCCACTGGAAGTCATCCAGAGAAAATTCATAAAACTGATACTAAATAAACCACCAAGATACAACAGTGACGAATTATATAAAGAATCAGAAATATTCGATGTGAGGCAACTGTTTTTCAAAACCCTTGCATTGCATCAATATAAGGAAAAGGCGAAACTAACCAAACCCAACCATACATATACTACAAGACACAAAAATAAATATATAGTACCATTCGCATTCAAAACAATAGGACAGAGATCTCATCAATTTTTGGGCCCAAAGGTGTTCAATTCCCTACCAGAAGATTTACAAAACTGTGAATCTCTCAAGCACATGAAAAAAGCACTCAAAAAATTCCTTACTGGGTCTCATCGTGCAAACATTGGGAGAATAATCGACCAAAATAATTGAGTACGGCACATATGATATCATCATACACCCCAAATACTTTTTATCCTCTGATTTCAAGTTAAATTTTAATATGTATACATTTAATTCCCACGTGATATTTTCTAATGAGTTTTATGCACCATTTCAATGACCTGATATTGCAGAACTGTAAATACTTCAATACATTTTATTCTTATTTTATTATGATTGTGAATGTAAAATATTCTATATGTACTGATTTCAAGACAATCTTTTCCATTTTAGTGTTCCGATACTGGGGAAGTGATAAATCAATTTTAGATTCGCCACATACAACTAGCTTTCGCTATTTCTGTGGCCTTTTCTAGTGTTTATTTTCTGAATGCATACTCCTGTTTCTTGTATTTCAGTTGTCTATAATGTGTGTGTATATGTGTGTGAATATACGTATGTACAAGTCACTTAATTGTATATTTATATTATATGGAATCATTTCTCTCACTCACTTATATCATCTCAATTATATACACTCTTTTGTACTTTTTCCCAGTGAATAAACCAGACTGTAATATTGAATTGAATTGTAAAACCACGTACAAGGATTTTTTTTCCTTCTGTGGACTGTTTTTCATATTTATTCAAATACTCTAGTTATGATATTTTATTTTATATTTTATACTACTCTTTTGTATAGTTTTGAATAAATATATTATTATTATTATTATTAGATACTCCTGACGTACTATATCTAGGACGGTACTACTCAACCTCATTTTTAGAAAGAATTCCATGCGTTATTCAAGCTTGCGATAAATTATCTATGACGTGAAGAAGTATTCAACATTCTACATATGAAAATTAGTGATAAAAAATAGTATTTCGATTTTTTTACTCCCTTGAAAATCTGATCCCAAAATCACTCATTTTTACGAGAATTTGTCACCGAATAAAACTCACTCAAACACAGCTATGAGCAGACTGGTCGAATATCAGTGTTGCCAATGGATGAGAATGAAAAGATCCTCTTCTGGACTCGAAATTATCCGATTTCGCCCGAAATTATCCGATTTCTTGAAAACAATCAAAAATAGTAAATCAATACTATATATTCAGGTTACGTACAAAATAGAAGGCAGGAATAGGTATTTTGAAGCAATAATGAAAAAATGAGTTATTTCATATTTATTTATATAAAAAAAGGAACATTTCACAGAAAATACTCTCATTCAAACTAAAAAATCTTTGGTATCATTGAAATACACTAAAAAAAATATTGAAAAAAATAACAACAACGCTTTTATTTAAAACAACTTATTTGAAAACTTCTATTCACTTCAAATCATTAAGGTTCATATAAACCCATAAGAAAATTAACGGCAAGTTCAAATATTCCGAAAAAAATCAGAGTTATGTGAGCGTTCAAATATAATGATTCTTGAGATTTTGGAGAAAATCTGTCGAACAGTTTTTGGGGAAAAAAATTAAAAGGTCATTTTTAGGGTATTTTTCAAGTTTTCTCAATAACTATCCGACAGTTTTTATTCAGACTATCAAGGTATTTCAATGTTGGGAAAAGAGACAATCATAATTTTTTTCGGAATTTTTGAACTTACAGTTTGTCTACAATTTCTAAAAAATCAGAAAAACTCATTATAAAATCAACTTGAATCGAGAATGATTGCTTCTCAAAATAAAATTTGTAAGAATGAACATCGAGGAACAATTCATACCAGTTTTCGAATCTGAATTTGCATTATTTCTATTTTTAAGAACGATTTCAAAATACTTCGTCATGAAATCTCCTCGAACGCTCTGTACCATCGAAATAGGCCCGGCAGGTGCTGCCTCTGCTGAATAGGAATGAAAAGACAATGTGAAGTTCGGTGTCAATCCAGAAGGTATCGCATAATCTGTTATTTAGTGTACAACGTTGCCAATAGTTCTAAACAGAGATAACCGATGTATGTTATGTATGTTATTTCTATTCCGGATGTTGCGATTTTTGTCCAGATCAGTTGTTATACAGTGTGGCCAGGATGAGAATAAACAGAATGAGGATCTCGGCAACGGCAAGAGATACGGATTCCGTTATATGAGAGAAAGTTGTGCATTCGAGGAATTCATATTATATTCAAATCTGAATTTCAACATCAAATATCTCGAAATCTGTTGGAGATAATATGATATATGTATACATATTTGATATCAGAAAAATATACTCTATCCAATAGTGACAAAATATATGGGGTGTTCCATTTGACAAAATTAATTTGGTGCTCATAACTTGATTTTCATCCAGATTTGAATCGGGATCACATAATATCATTGAAGAATAATTGCGATCTTCAACATCATCATGAGACTCAGATAGTCTTGGAGTATCAATTACCGAATCTTCGGCTTCTCGAAATCCTAATTTTTTTTTAATGCCCGCCAAATCTGAGGTCACGTGATATAAGTTTCAACGGATTTTTCAGTTGTCAGACAATTGAATATTAATTGATAGTGGATAAAAAGTCGAGATAGGAACATGTTAACCATTTTGAACAATGAATAGTTTCGACTAAAAAAATTCATAACGTTGAAAAATCGATATTTTTTACACCTTAACTATGTAATTATATTCGCTAGACCCCATGTGATAGATCATCTGGGAGAATCTGAGAATGCAATAATAGTATATTATATACTTAGGGACTGAAGTGGTATTTTAAATCGCGATACAAAAAGTTTATAGCCCGAACAACAGGAGGGCGACATAACTTTTACATAAGACTTTTTTTCATATTTATCAGAATAATCGATTATGAACAAATACGCTCTGTCGAGACAGCCGGTATGTCGAGATTAACCATACCAAATCAACTTCTAGGGATAGTATCACAAAAAAGTTGTTTCCCCAAAAATGACATGTGCCGTCACAACGGAGAAGACTTGGAAGTTTTCAATAGTATAAGTAGTTTATAATTACTTTTTAAGATTCCATCTCCTTCGCGACTTTTTTACAATTAAACGAGGCATTGTCTCTCTCTATTCTCTATATAAATATAAAAATCACAAACTCACACAGTACTTCGCAGTACTTCGACAGATGTTGAGATATGGCAACACCACATATATCCGGCAGTGGAACATTGGAAAGTCAGTAGATATTGCAATAGAAAACTGTAATTCTTGGAAATATTGCAGCAGAAAACTTCAATTTTTCTGTCGCGAAGTGTCGTATTGATGTAGCTTTGGTTGCATAGATTGCAGAAGACAAAGCCCGCTAGCGCCATCTTACAGATCAGAAACGAGAAATTTGTCACTTTATATGAACCTTAAACGACCGAAACAATAATCAATTATCAATTTCGTAGGTAAATATTATCATTGTATAATGTCTCTATTTCTTTATACAATGATATTATGAAAGTGGAACTTCAGTGTGGGAAGAACCGCTCTATACGCGACATCTGATAGTGAATAGCGG
Organism: Zygogramma bicolorata; assembly: GCA_032362365.1. Classification (NCBI taxonomy): domain Eukaryota; kingdom Metazoa; phylum Arthropoda; class Insecta; order Coleoptera; family Chrysomelidae; genus Zygogramma; species Zygogramma bicolorata. Next base: position 114,086 of record JAVJAQ010003844.1, read on the forward strand.
AATCTCTCGCGTGACAGACACTGCGATGGGATAACATGTACTACAGAATTCTACTTTTCATGGAATAAAGGAAATTCGACAATAGAATTCTTCGTTAAACAGAATCTTATTATCTCAACCCTATGCTTCAACACGAAATATCGCTGTTGTCAAGTCTAAACATTCAGTCGGATCCTAATTATCCGATTTTCGACAGGGTGAGAAAATTATCCGCCAACCCTTCAAATTATCCGCAAATCGGATAATTATCCGCCAATCGGCAACACTGTCGAATATATCATTAGCAGTAAGTATTTATAATCATACCCATATATCGCGCAGCCGCATTATGATCCAGGGGCATACCCAAAAATTAAACAATGTGGCGTCCTTTAATTAGGACGTTAGGAATATCTGGGTTTATTCTAACGAAGATATACTTTGAATATACTGGGGATATTCTTAAAAAGATCTAACGAAATGCACGTCTACGGTATATGCGTAGAACATATCAAGTACATTGATGTTATCTCGATATGAAGTAAGAGATTCTTCACCCAAGAATTTCTTTCTGTCGTATTGGGGAATGATCATGTTGGGGTCTCGAACCCATGACGTTTCATGATTTTTTTGCATGAACGACAAAAACTCCCTTTAAAAAAACACAAAACGTGTAGCACCTGTTGGATGTAATCCAAATGCCCTTCATGGTATTAGCCAGGGGAGTAGTTGTTTTCTCTGATAGGTGTTAGTCCGTCAACCCACAGATTGTTCATTTAGAATATTTGATTCAAATCCAGTCTTCATGTATACCCGTGAATATTCTTGACATTATATCTCTCAGGCTAGAAATGAATTAATTCGTTTCCGTTCGAGAGTTAGTTTTTGGTGATGTATGCAAAAGTAGATAGATAATCCTGATTAATTTCTGCGATTACAGTAATACTTTGCATATGGCTACCAGTATGTTTGGTATAATATCGATCAGATCAGAGTGATCATATGATGTAGATTTCTTTTCAATCTCAGTCGAGCGTTTGAAAGAACCAGTTTACTGTTTCATGTGAAAAACTATACGAAATGGTACTCAAGGGATCAATCAGTGGATGGTTTAAATCCTACGTGAGTTATAGAATAGTATAGGTATCATGAAACCAGTTGATAATGAAAGGATTATGGCATGAGTGATTTCATTCGATATTCCACGTGAAAACGACGTTTTACAAGCTACTTCATCACCAGCTAAAATGGTGCGTTTCAACAAGTCAGTTAATTTGGAAAACTATATTTTTTTCGTTAAAAAAAAACTAATACATCAAATGTTATTACTATAATTTTTTGCATATTTAACAAATTCGACGAACAAAAAATTCCAAGACGTTTGTGAGTAACTGATTCGAATAACAGAAAATATCAGAAGCACGTAAAAAAATATCCCTGTACTCATTATTGAGATCATGGATGATTTTTGCATTAATAATCACAGCATCCATTCAATCTTCGATAATAAATCCTATAAATATCACACGAATTCAATATTCCATTGAGCACATATTATTCAGATTGTGGAAAGTTGCATGACAACCGAAAAAAATATTCACCACAAAATAACTACTGTCAAACAGTATTTTACGAATATTCATCTGATATCCAAATATACTAGATTGAAAACATTTGAAGTATAATTCAGGAATATTGTCATTGTATAAAAATATTTTATAATTATTATTACGTTCTCATAGAATACTGACCAGAATATTCTGAGAATGTTCTACTGATATCATAAATGAATTTTTATTACACTTTTTCTCTGAATACTGTTGAAAAGTAATTTTGTAGGTGATGAATTCTTCTCTTTATTAGTTTTTTCCATTCGAATAGAAGGATTTCATAGGTTATGTAGGTCATAGGTAATGTGTATTACCGAATATTTGCAAGAAGCTGCAGGAATATTCTGAGGACATTTCATACTGAAACAAAATACTACAGTATCCTTACGATTCTCACTTACAATATAGGTTCACAACATCGCTTTCACAAGCAGGATGAATTTTTTGTATTTTGCTTGATGTAAATATGGATATTCATCTCAAGTATCGGCCTGTTCAAATCAGCATTTCTCCCTTATAGGGTCTATGAATGATATACACAAACAAACAAAGAACGTTTAATATTTTTTAATGTTACTTCTTTCGAGAAGTATTATCTACCTTTTTTTATTCGAAGGAGAGAAGTAAAAAAATACTTCTTCAAAACAAAAATAATCATGTTTTTGAATTCCAAGGGATTATCTATGAACGTTCTGAGGACATTACCGAGCTGTCTGGGATATTTTGAACATTTTTCTAATGAACAAAATACCTATGCCTGCGAGTTAACACTTTCGTATCAAATCAATGAAATAATTGCCAAATGACAGCTGACCTAACTAAAATTCAATTAATTCAGTTTTCCAGTCGCAGAAGAACAGCAATTTTTCCTTTCGTTTTCTGTTGACTCTAAGCACAGATTTTTACACAAATTTTGTATTAAACGCAACCCGTTGATCACTGATAATAATTAATTATTCTTGAAACTTCGATATATTTCATGATATCAGAATTGATAGCTTTTTGGATAACCTCAACGATATCATAAATAATGCAAAACCTTTTTATACAAAATTGCAGTCATTCAGTTTTTGTATCAAACTGTTTAACAAATTTCATCAAAAATCAGTACAAGTATTTATCGAATAATATCGGGTATTCAACATACAGCACGAACCAACCATTCGCTAAACAACTTCCTGGACTGTATCTGTTGAATTGATTTTTCCGTGGACAGTAAAATGCAGTCCTTTTGATCTCTGGGGGAGGATTGGGGTATCTCTTCCATTTCTACCGAATGGACCGTATAAAGGAGTACTATTTGTAATCATGCATGGGAACAAAGAAACATCTCCACTTGAGAAGCATCCCGAAGTTAATGAATGATATCACACATGCTAGTAACATATGCACCTACTTCAATTGATTTGCCATTCATTCAGTGAATGATAAGATAATCGTGAATTACTTTTTACAATTGTCTTTTTTACGATACAAATGAGTTACTTTTCGAGTTGTGAAGATGTGTTAAGATTTCACAACTATTTTCAGAAAATGGATGTGAGCAAACCAGAACTACAGCCTGAACAGTCCTCTAGAAAACCTGGTGAGTTGCACAACTTTCTCAAATCAGAATGACCACCTGAAGTGAGTACCAAAACAGTTCAGGTATTCTAGGCCCAAAGTTCTGAACGTAAATTTATAATTTTCCCAAATTTTGTGACCTCTTACTAAGCTAACAGTAGGAATATAGAAAGAGTAGGGGTTCTAGACTCATCACTTATTAAAAAGTACACATTTGTCATATATGTAGGATATTCTCAATTAACTATTACGATAAAGACGACATGTTCTTTGATTAGAACAATCTCACTTTAGATATTTTCAACTTTCTTAGGACAGGGTGTAGAATAATATCAGCACGCGATATCTGCATTAATGAATGATAACAATAGTTGAAATAAGAAACTCGGCAACTTTTTTTTCATAATATCACACGTTTTTATCTCCATACAGGCTGCGTGAAATTTCTGTTCACGATAGTTATTCGAATCACTCAGGTATATATATATATATATATATATATATATATATATATATATATATATATATATATATATACATATATATATACCTATATATGAGCACATAGAGTGTGGAAACGCTCCATATCTTACGATAATATATATAAAGTCGAAGGGTAGTCTTGATGATCTAGTTAAGGAGAAGTACGCGGTCGTCTTCTGAAATATCCCCAACCAAAAACCAAACCGCAACCTCCTCCCTAAATGTTGTTGTGGGGATCGCAGTCAAATTACACCAAAAAAACGACGACAGACCTGGGCTGTTGTTTAAAGAATACTCTTTGTTATCTGGTCGAGCTTTCTTGATAAAGGGAATAAACATTCTCGAAAGCTCGACCAGATAACAAAGAGTATTCTTTAAACAACAGCCCAGTAATTTGACTGCATCCCCAAACAACATTCCGTATATATATATATATATATATATATATATATATATATATATATATATATATATATATATATATATAGGTATATATATATATATATATATATATATATACATATATGTGTGGTCTCGGTAGTGTAGTGGTTAGCATATCTGCCTATCAAGCGGAAGGCCGGGGTTCGAATCCTCGCCGAGCCACCGTGCTGGGTAATCGCACGTTAAAAGGTAAGGCCTCGTTGATCCATTGCTCGGACAAGTTTCGACTTCTGAGGGTTGACGTTCGTCAGCTGGTTAACGAAAACGAACAATTTAGAACAATATATATATATATATATATATATATATATATATATATATATATATATAAAGGAGGAATAGTCGCTGACTTTTACAACGCTGCAGACCCCACTATATAGTTATACTCTTATATATATATATATATATATATATTGACATACAAATTCACCTCGATCATATTTTGCTCAAAGAAAAGTATATCTTGAGCTCCTCAATGGTGATATATGGATAAATCATAAAATTTTCACTAGATACTAACCTAGATTATGATAGAAAAAAAACTACTATCAATTTTTGTTAACACAATGTTGTTGTTTGTTAACGCAATGTGGTTTCCTGGGCCACTTTGCTGATCTGTAACAATGAATTTTCAAATGTAGAGAAAGACGTAGCCATAGCTCGCGGTCAGCAGTTCCCAAATTACTGACATGATGCTGAAATGAAAATAAATCTGGGGCAAACAACTCAAGCATTCATTTCCTTCTTTTAACGTTGCAGGAGGTTTCATAGGTGTTCGGCATATTCAATATCTGCTCATGATCAGCGGCATTGTTATTGGATATGGATTACGGAACGGTTTCAACGTAGCTATAGTTGAAATGATCAACGAAAGTGGTAAAAATAGCGAAGACATAAATTACCCGGTGAGTAGGCGAGATTTTTAGGTACTCGAAAAGTAACAAAAGTACTGGATGCTGATCCTGCTGATCGTTTTGCGATATGGTCAAGAACTGAATGCTACCATTTTATAAAATGTATTTCATTTAACGCCTGAAATCCATTTTTTGTGGGATATTTGAATTTCAGTGTTTTTTTGAAAAAAAAACACAGTTATGGCGCCCAACGTGGGACCCATTTATGAGGCTGTTACCATTGCCTTCAAGAGTATCTTGGGTAAAATATTAAGGTTTTCGAAATCATACGAAAATAAAAACAACTGTATTGATACAGAACTAATAAAAACCAAATCGGCTATCTAACCTAACATTTATCTACAGTAACTTGAACTATATTGAGAGTCAAAAAAAAAGATGGCACTAGTCAGAAAAAGAGACAGCAAGATATTTATCCAAGCTTTTTGTCTGCAACCAGGGAGGGCCATAAGCGTCCCGTAGGTTAGGATAAAGGGTACCGTGTTACAGTTTTTATAGAAGTATAAGTGGTTTTATTACTGACCATATGAACAATTCATTCTCTTTTCCAGATTTACCCCGAGTGGGCGAGTAAAAAAAATATCATGCTATCTTCTTTCTTTTGGGGATACATCTGCCAAGCTGGAGCCGGTGAAGTGGCCAAAATATATGGCGCCAAACTCATTCTTATCGGGGTACTATTCATCTCAGTAGTATTCAGCATGCTGATACCTGTGCTGGGAGCCTCATTGGGATACGGAGGGGTAATTGCCTGTAGAGTAGTGCTGGGTCTCGTACAAGGGTTCATGTTCCCTTCCATCCACATGCTGCTGAGTAAGTGGACCCCGATTTCTGAAAGAGCCAAGTGGGGAGGAATCGTATATGCAGGTGAAACTATACATTCAAATTTCCAGATTACAATATAGGGTGGTAATGAGCTGTTTTCCTCATTCATGGGTCAGTTGGGATAAAATTGGCCTAATTTTTCTGTTCACATTCCAAGGCCAAATATGACTCCTAGAGAAGATAACGTAATTGAAAAATACTCCACTAATATTGTGTGATTTTCACTAGAAAGTTCATAAAATCGTCATACGTGTTTTTTCTACAAGAACTTCTTCAGGCTTGTTAAAGTACTCAAGACAATGTTCATTTCTCACACTTCGGAATGTAAACTATAATGAGATATGGTCAAAGTGAAATTGTGGAGTTGAATAAACAGAGTGAAATATCAAAGTCGCGTATAATTTACGTAAAACAAACATCATTTTCAGTACTTTTTGATGGGGAAATCAATTGTATGACATCACTCGCTGTCAAAAGAAGTAGATACCCTCTTTTTTATAGCTTTTTTGGGTTCTTAACCTGAAAACCCTTGAAAGCCAGAAGAAAGAATCCATCAACAACAAAATAATGACATTCAAACAGTACTTTGATACCCTCCTTCCGGGAGATCAAATATTTTTTTACACAACAGAAACTTTATCCAATTTTTATATTTTGTTTCATTCAAAAGTTATGTGAGTATATGAGTGTTTCTAATAATGAAAAGGCCAAAATTAAAGTAAAAATGTATAATAACCAATTGTTTTTTTTATTAAAACTGAGTGTCGCTAGTAAATGGAATGCCGCTCATTTGCGTGACAATTGAACTCTTAGTCCCTGGAGATTTCAATAGAAACGTGTTTTGAACAAGCTTCGAATTATTTTCTCTCGCCGCAGTAACTCATCTTTGCAAAGAACAGCTAGATACAGTTGTTGCAGTTGAGTTGCTTGAAAATATCTGAACAGAAACGATTTTTTCTGATATACGGAATTTTTGACATAACCTTCGGCAACAGCGTTGCATATCTTTTATTTTGATGATCTTATTACTCTTCCTAAAGTGCAAAAAATAGTGTAAACACCACTGTATTGACGTCCCTTTCTATCTATGAATGAATTTTATTATGGTGAATACAAGGAGTATATGATTTGATACGATGGGAAATATTATGAAAGTTATCCAAAATCAATTTGCGGATTCGGAAAGACGACGGCAGGAGGAAAAGAAAGAACGAGATGGAAAAGAGAAGCACTTCATGAAATTCTAGAAGAACAGAATTATGTGGGAGAGGAACAGAAGAATAAATTAGACCAAATAATGAAGAAACAATTGAGAGCCGACTTTCAGAGAGTTCTAGAAGCAGAATTTGAAGTAGATGTGAGACGCTCAATTCAGTTGGTTCACCTGGAGATTTCTTGAGGAAGCCAGCGGGCAGATATTCATAGACTGACTAAGAGGACCGGAAATTAAAAGGATATTTCGAGAGGAACAGCGATGCCACTCAGGAAGTGGAGCCTGCCTTCAACACCTCAAGGCTGAAAATACGAGCGGCATCAAAAGAAGAACCCGAACAGCGATGCGCGCAGCTACTAGTCAGTAGCTGTCAGTAGAAAGGGACATGCTATATATGTGGAAAACCGGGACATCTCATAAAAAACTGCAGGGTGGAAGTGCCGCCAAAGTCTAATCACCTGCAAGGATGCCGTCACTTTTGCAGTCACCTGCGAGAGCAAGGTCATTCAGCTACTCTTCAAATGGCCGACAGGAAAAACTAGACTATAGTCGGGCCGTTCAAAAGATAGAATTCAAGGACGCGTGAACAGTGAATGCCTGCATCTATATATAGCCTGCGCGGCGTAGCTACGCCTTCTAAACTGAAAGAAATGAAGAACTGTTTACACTGTACTGTACTAATTTGTGCTTTGTATTCACGTGTGTTACGTTAATTGAATAATATGGATAGAAACACTCTTTCACCTCCAAACAAAAGATAAAAAAAAGACATTTAACTATAGAGGAAAAATTTTTTATTGTCCTAACTCTTTTGTTGATTTTATATCATCATAGAAATGTTTGTCAATATAATATTCCCTAAGGCTTGAACTTAAGAAAACAGTTTTTATTTTTGTATATTTTGTATTAATGGTAATGGTTCGGACATCCATTGTCTATACTATATATATATATATATATATATATATATATATATATATATATATATATATATATATATATATATATATATATATATATATTGTAACTTACCTAATTCTATTCTATAATAATAATCTTCTTTAATTTTTCTTTCTCCAGGGCAGCCAGTGGGCAATGTATTGAGTATGCTAATAGCTGGTTCAATATCAGCATCAGATCTAGGTTGGCCCTGGGTATTTTATTTTTATGGAATCTGCGGATGTCTTTGGTGTGTTGTTTGGTTTATTTATGGTTCGGACAGTCCAGCGGAGCATAAGAAAATATCATTGGCGGAACTACAATTCATTGAGTCAGGAACTGGAAAAGAAAACAAAAATCAGGTTGGTGATTCAACTTTTCCGATATTTTTGAAGCTTTCGAATATATATATCTACAGTCGAATTCAACTAGGCTGTGAATGAGTTTTAGCACGTTTCGCCAGTCCAGTCAAGATCGTATCAGAAAGTAATTGAATATTTCTAAATATGCACATCAGTACTAAAATTCTGCATATTTTGAAAACAAAACAGAATACATTGGAATATTGTTGCAGAAAATCCCCACTCCCTGGAAGGCAATTTTCACTTCTCCTCCTTTCCTTGCAATATTGGTAACTCATTGTGGACAAAGTTGGGGATTCTGGACACTTCTCACAGAAATTCCAAGTTTCATGAAAGAGGTTTTAAATTTAAAAATTCAATCGGTAAGAAGCACACTTTCAGAAAATATTATACCGCTTCGATGAAATTTCAACGTTTACAGAACAGTTTTTTGTCTGCCCTGCCCTACTTTGCAATGTTCATCTTGAACATTACCATGTGCCCATTGGCTGATTGGTTGATCGAAAAGAAATATGTCAGCCTCATAGCGAGCAGGAAAATTTTTAACAGCATTGGTGAGTACTTGAAAATCAATCCTATGTCATTGATAATTTTTTAGGTAATAATGTTAGGTAATAATGTTACAATTTTTTTCCAATAACGATTATAAAATCATAATAGGGTATGTTTAAATTATAACTAAGTTTCTATAAAGGAATATCATGAACAGTCAAACAGTTTCAAACTGGTATGAGACTGATCATGAACTTTATATTACATATTTCATTGAATAATTTTTTTCAGAATTACAAAGAAACAACAAACAGAAAAATAAAACAAAATATAGAAACAACGAAAGAATCCATCGAATTTTATTTTCTCATTTGAAGAAAATATTTTTTTATTTTGATTTTAAATTCATTGATATTTCTACAATCTTTTATATCTTCGGGAATTTCATTGAATTTTGAAAGTGCTTCATGAGTGAACCTTTTCCGTCCAATTACAGAATTTGCGGAATCAAGGTGGAACAAGTTATGTTGTCTCGTAAGGTTATTATGAATTTCTGAATTTCTGATTAATATAAAATTAGATTTCATCATATTATTAATAATAAGATATGATACTTTCAGAGTATCCATTGCATAATGCTCATCCAAAGAAAATGTGTTTGTAATTGAATAAAGTTGATGTGTTGGAGTGTCAAATGGTAGACGATACAGTACTTTCAGAGCTTTCCTATATAGAGCGGAAATTTTATTGAAATTATTTTTAGAACAAGAATCCCATATGTTAATCAAATATTTGATTCTTCTGAGAATATGTGAATATAAAAATATATTTGCTATTTTGGGATTCAATTTGGGACATCTTCTTAGGGCACCAATGATTGAAGATATTTTTTTTATTAGATTTTCAATAAGTATATCCCACTTCAATTTATCATCAATCCAAAGGCCAAAATATTTCTTCAAAGATGTTTGTTTCAATTGCTCATTTTTTATTTTTATGTTCAAGTTGATATTTTGTTTATTTTTTTGTTGAAAAATCATATATTCAGTTTTCTTGGAATTAACAGAGAGGAGATTGGAATAAAGCCATTTTTCAAATTTTAGTAAGTCCCCGTTTATTGTTTTTTCTAGAATCAAAGGGTTTTTATTTGCAAATAAAAGTACTGTATCATCCGCGTATATGGTATAATGACAAGATAAATTGATTTGGGACAGATTTTGTATATATAATAAGTATAAAATGGGACCTAAAATCGACCCCTGGGGAACTCCTTTGTTAATATTCAATCTATCAGTTTCCACGTTATTAGTGTAGGTCCTTATAGTTCTTTTCTCAAAATATGATTTCAAAAGGTCATTCACAATACCTCTAATACCAATAGATTCTAAGTTCTTGATAAGTATTGAGTGGTCAACCGTATCGAAGGCCTTTTTGAGGTCCACGAAAACAGCTACCACATAATTACCTTTATCAAGTTTTTCTTGAATGAAGTCGATAACTTCTAAAACTGCTGCTTGTGTTCCACTCTTTTCCTGAAAACCAAATTGATTCATATCGAATCGATATGTTCTATTGATGAAATCAACTAGTCTATTTTTCAAAATTTTTTCAAAAATTTTTGAGAAAATACTCAGTAAAGCTATTGGTCTGTAATTTTCAGGTTCTTGAGGGTCCCCGTTTTTATAGATAGGTCTCACTAATGCATGTTTCAGTTCGTCTGGAAAAATACCTTTTACGAAATTATTATTAATCAATTCAGTGAGAGGTCCTACCAAAATGTCTTTCAATTCAAAAATATCTCTAGTGACAAAACTATCAGGATCAGGACATGTTTTTTTAAGAGTTCTTATTATTTCTGATATTTAAGATTCGTCGGTCGAAAATAGAAACATTGAGGAATTATTATGAAGTGGAAAAATATTTTTGGTCGGCATGTTGTTATAAAAAAATTTCAAGTCATTTGCTATGTTTTCACCAATACAGGAAAAGTGTATATTCATAGAATGTGCAATATCTAGGTTATTGGTGATGATATTGCCATTTAACTGTAATGATTCAATATCCCTATTATGATGGAATTCAGATTTTTTCTTCATACAATAATTCAATACATATCCCACATTTTCTTTGGATTGCCTTGTGATTCTTCAAATTGTTTATTGATATATTGAGATTTTGCTCTCCTAATCATTGCATTTACTTTATTTCTTTGAATTTTTTACTGTAAAAAAAGATCTTGATTATTGAGATTCTGTTTCATAATTTCGAATTTTTTATTTCTGATTTCAATTTCATGAATAATAGAGCTGTTGATCCAATCGTTATTTTCACGAGCTCTATGATATTGTTACGCCCTAGCGCCGGCCCTGACCATATCGTAAACGCGAGGCGAAGGACCGCGCCGTAGCGTCGTCATTTTCCAAGAACCGTAATGCCGCCTGGAGAATTCTAGACGCGTCATCGGGGCTTCTCTCGACGATTCTCGATTGGTACGCAGATATATAAATACGGGACGACAGGCTTCGCCACAGACAGAGAATTTGTATTCAGAGCTAAGTGACGAGATTTGTTGAGATCTAAGTGGAGCAGAGCTTTGTGCGAAAGTAGAATTGTTAGTACAGAGAGTTTTAGGAGCGAGCGAGCATTGGAAAGTTATCAGAGCGATTTAAGTGATTGTGTTGTATTGTATTGTGATAGCGAGTTATAATAAAAGAAGTTTAGTGTTGTTTGGTGTTTCAATTGACGAACCCAAGGAGTATCGTAACAGTGTTGTCAGAATTGAGATTTTCCAGGGATATATCGTAACAATATGTTTTAACAATAGATTGACATTTAGCTTCTGACAGTAATTTTGATAATTCTTCGAATTTTTCACATTGAAATTTGTTTAAACCATCAGCAATAAGTTTTCTGAATTTATCATAATCAACTTTGATGATTTCACGTTTTTTAAATTTTTTCAGTGCAACATTAGAATTTTGAATTGAAGTATATATTATGCGATGATCTATTATTGATAATGTCACATGGAAATATCAAAAAGATAATCATTTTTCAGGAAATCTCAATCTTTAGTATCAATTTAAGGGTAATGGGAAATTAGAGAAAATATCTCAATGATATCATATCGAATAATTATGTCGAAAGATATGATATAGGAATCACATTGATCTATTCCTCTTCTCACAACTAATCTCCACTTTATTTTATTTGTAGTAAGACTCCTTCGGATTCGATAAGACAATCAAACTGTATTTAATACATATGTGAGAATCAGAAAAAGTGTTGCATTATGATTCAGACATACTTTGCAATAATAAAAAATAATTTCTAGAGGTGCGTCAATTAGTTCCTCATTTTTTTCAGTAAAACCTAATGAAAAGGGGTATACCTTAAACTTAAACTCTCTATTTCTTCACCATTTGTTGAGGTTGTTGCCTAAGAAGCGCTGTGACCTCAACTTGAATTTTCAATTATGAGTACCAAAAGGGCTGTAATCTCAAAGTGATAGAGATGATATGTATGAACTGCACCCCATATGATAAAAATTAAAAATGTATTTTGTGACATTTTTTCCAGGATTCTTCGTACCAGCACTAGCCTTGACTTCTCTCTGCTTCGTCGGAGACCAAGACAAAACTCTCACAGTTCTCATTTTGGTAATCGCAGTTGGCTTCAACGCTGGACAGTATTGCGGATTTAACATCAACCATATGGATTTATCTCCGATACACGCTGGAGTGCTTATGGGAATCACCAATGCAACATCCACTATTTTTTCCATTTTGGCTCCTTTGACGATTGATGCAGTCAAATCTGTCACTGGGTATGAAGAGGTAAGATTGAACCGAATCATTAGTTTGTAATGCTATATATAGTTGAATATTATCGATGATTTTTTTCACTTGTCAAAATGTGACGTTTTTGGCATTTCAACCAATAGTAGCGGGTTATTATATGGTTATTCTAGCCAATCATTGGGTATTATACTTATAAAACTGCCTAGTCCTTTCGATAAAACGTTGTTTACCTTTAAACTGTCAAAACTATACGGTTTACCGCTCATATTTATATAAATTATCATGAATGAAGAGTTACCTTATTATTAATAGTCATTCACTTTTCACTTTTTCAGCATAATAATAACATAACACATTTCAATGAACACTCAAACACGTAAATAGCTCATAACCCCAACTTTATGACAGATATAGCGAACGACCGATTCAAATATTCAAGGTTTCCTTAACTCAAATGAAGATGGCGTACAATTAGTTTTTATTAAATATTATAATAATAATTTAATAATTTATTAATAATTTATTAAATACAATTCATTTTTTGTTGTATGAGAAGAAACCGTTGTATGAAGAATTTGATACAACGACATAACAAATGATTTTATGTTCCTTCTGGCGCGATTTTCATTTCATAAGAAATTTTCAGTTATCAACCTTGTACAATGAGAGGAGTAACGCCATCTCTTGGTATCGTTGGCAAGCATTATCATATTCACTGCGTAAGCATCATATCTCTTCTGGATCATAGAGGGCATACATCGTTGTTTGACATTTCAAATTTGTAAAATTTTCATCTATTCTCTTTTCCTTCTTATGTAAATGAAATACTGATCAATTAAATTGTTCTTCCTTCTTCTCGTTCAAAAAATAATCTCTCCAAATACAACTCGTTCTTCAAATTAAATAAGATAAATTTTCATTTTCGAAACACTCAAACTTTTTTATTCTGAGGCAAAAGCATTCAAACAAACCGAATTAGATAAAATCACTCGTCCTACGGACTCGTGATTTTATCAATCGGTTTGTTTTCATACTTTTGCCAAATAAAAAAGTTTTTGTGGAAAATGAAAATTTATCGATTAAATTTGAAGGACTCGTGGCATTACCTTTGATTATTTCATACAGCAAATTCACCCTCAACACATGTTATCATTTTTCTCTTTCATAGTTTCAGATTGTCAAACCTTAAAAACGTATCATATGTGATTGTCAAATTGAAATCACCACAACGGCTATTTTTCTTTGTCACGCCGTTACATTTTTGGTTATAATTCCACGAGTGCATAAAAATTACCGATAATTTTGCAAGAAAGCGTGATATCTAGAAATTGCAAGAGTTTATTTTCATATTTTGGCGAAAGTGCCCGAGCCCGAAGGACGAGGGCTCTTTTACAAAATATGAAAATAACCGAATGCAATTTGTATAAGATATCACGCTTGAATGCAAAATTATCTGGTCATTTTCATGCACGAATGTAATTCATTGAAATATTTCAGGAATAAAGAAATTCTCAAGGAAATGTTATTTTTTGTTCATTTATACTTTCCTCTATAGATTGTATGGAGAGCTCACTTAAACGCGAAATGTTTTTCTATTTTTGAAGTCCATCTGACATTTATTTGTGTTGTTTACTGACGTCTAGCGATACGGTTTCAAATGTGTTGTTATGGTGACTTGATACAATGCAATTACCGCTGTAAGTTTTCGATAAATGCATTGCTCTTATGGGACATTTTATATATGAGGGAAATATTCTATCTGAAGATTGAAAGTGTCCATTTGAAAATTCACTTTTTCATTTCTATGTTATGTGATATAGGTTAAGATAAAATATTATTTTTTGAATGTCATTATTTTGTGGATCATGGATTCCTTGTAGTGTTTTGTGCCCTTGACCTACCACAATCTGAGAAAATAATAATTAATAATGGAATCTATACAAGTGAAGAGGAGCAGATTTTCAATCTACCCCGATAAGTTTCTTCGTTAATTAAAAAACAGTTCGTTCTGTATGAAAAATTTTGTAAATGTCAAAAATGCTGAGATTTGACTTATGTCTTTCAAGAGTGCAAGGTTGAGAACCCACTCAAACTACGAGGTACGATAATAGTATATTACGGAACAAGGAGGATAAGTAGCCTATAACACAGGCGTGAAAATAGTGAGTACGAGGCATAGCCGAGTGCGGAAATTCGCGAATGCATGTAATTGGCCTTATCCTCGAGCTGCGTACTGTACATGCTTGTGCGGTGATTTCTGCTGGTGTAGCAGAAATTTCTTCTTTATCTTTCATTCTCAGTGATCAACGAGACACTTGATGATAGCAAGTGGGCAAACCAATTGCTTGCTTCATTGATATAATTAGATTCAGTATACCAATCCAGAAACTGTCGAACACAAATTCCCTAAAAATATCATTTTTGATTCAATTTCAATTGAATGTAGTTATAGATTCAATTTGGAATACACGCTAAATGAGCCAATGCCTAACAGCCGTCAAATACGTAATGAACAGTTTAAAATAGTGGGGGTAGAAAAAATAGTTTTTGTAAGTAGAAGTCAGAAAGATAATTTTTCAAAGCACAGCTGTTTTTGGGGGAAGGTTACAAATCTGCTTTCTTCACTTATTTACATTTCGTTTCCATGTTAACTATAAATTTTTCAGATTACTTCTGGTTAGAAATCCGTAAATGAACAAATTTGAGATTTCTTTCGTATAATGTTGAATTTGACGTGTAGAACAAAATCTCAAACTTCTTGATGATGATTATTTCGGTAGAAATTTCATTATCTTGCACCATCAGGTTTCGAAAAAATAAATGAACACCCTCTGATTCAACTGACCTGACGAAAAATATCATAGTTTCCTGTATACGATTCTTACTACATTAGCGGATGAAACTAATGAAACTTTTTGTAGAGATCAATTACCCTAACCCCAAACTGATATTATTTGCACTCAACGCGCATTTCGCTAACAAGGTTAGCATCTTCAGGGGAAGAACATTCATACTCTAGGTCTATAGATCATCAACAATAAACATCAGTTATTTACTGAGTAAACTGTGAATAAAGAAACTACTGAAACTACGATGAACGATATAAGAACTCAGTTTCAGCCCTAAGTGGAACTTGTATCTTTCAGAAAACTAAATCACCATGAAATCATAGCCTTCACAAGCTTGAAATTTCGCGATGACAGAAAATTTGCTCCAGCGTGACCAGGCAAAATTTCTTTGAATTTAAAATCAAATTTTTCCAGTTATTTTGCAGGAAAAGTATGTCGAATTAGATGGAATTAGCTGTGAAGGTGTCATGTTGATAACAAAAGAGAATGTTTCATTGGTTTCATTGCAAAAAAAATTAGATGGAACATCCACTTTTCTTGAACAAAAAGAAAAAGTCCATCACTTCTGAGCCTCAAAAAAAACGTCAGATAGCCCAAATATTATTTCAGAGCATCTCAGTGCATCTTAAATTCCACACAAGATATCTTTTTTTTGTGGCCGGAGTTGGGCAACTTGTAACTGAAGATTGAAGAATTTTTTCAAAGATTGGTCAAATATGGTACTTTATTTTCAGACGGAAAAAAGGCTTTGGAACATAGTTTTTGTCATAGCTGCCTTGTTCTACTCGGTATCGGGAACATCATTTCTGCTCTTTGGCTCTGGAGAAGTGCAACCCTGGAATAATTTAACGACAAATGATAAAAAGGAACAGAAAGAGGCAGAAGCAAAAAAATCTTCCATTATCATCACCGAACGAAATACTTGATGAAAGCTTGATAGTTGTAACTATTGAAAGACTGACATAATATAGATAGGATTCATCTAAGTTGTTTCATTTTCCTTGCCTACGTTCATGCCAAAAACAAAATTTCATCGACCATTTTCGGTGGAAAAACTGTTTTCACTTCCACTAGCGCCTGCTATTAATTTTCAATATACACATGAATTGTAAGCGGGCCATTGCTTATGCTGATGATGTTTAGTAATAAACGATCATTAACTGGGATACGAAACGAGCCGAAGGTGAGTTTCGTATTATACTCTAGGCGAATGTATTAATGACCATCACATGAGAGTTACATACGCTATTTTTTCTACTCCCGATAAATGGCGAAGAACTATAAATTTTATAGTTATATTTGTATTGTGGATCTCACTGTTCTGGAAGTCGAAAGACTATTTACATTTATATTATTATTGCTGGTCTCAATAGAGTTTAATATTCTATTGGGAATGCTGATTTCATTCTGAACTGAATTTTCAATGTAGCCATCTGCCACTGAATTGGATTTCCAATTGATAAGAAATCTGAATCGTAATGAGAGATATGTATCATAATGAGCTCATTATAATACAGGTTTATCATCACGAAACAGATCCTTCAATCCTTTTTATAATGGATATCAGTTCGAAATGGATTATGGGCATATAAGTGTATTATTATAGTACGGGCGTAGAAAAAGTACATTACGTGAATCGGGGATGAGGCCAATTACGTGCACTCGAGCTCACAATTTTCCACTAGTGCGTGATTGGCACTTATCTCCCTCGTTACCTAATATACTATTATGCCACTAGTGCGATAAACATTTTATTGCATTCATCTGTTACTCTACTCTACTGAAGAATTTAACCAAACTCAAAACAAAATCGATGAAGCTGAGTCATTCCCATAATTTCCAGAACCTCGTAATATTGCCATAAAATCACCTTGCTTCCAGAATTACTACAGAATATGTTAGCATGTTGACAACCGTTTGAACTATCTAATCAATTATTATCAAATTTGTTGTTTTATGCCAACGAAATCAATCGAAGAATATTGACACACCACTTGTTCTGATCTTTAAAAAATGTTTTAAACAATCTAATTAACATTGATTTTGCGGGACCTCTTTTGGTATGAAATGATTACACACTATGATTTTCTCCGCTCGTGCTGTCTCTATGAGGTTTTTCTTTTGTAACCTCTATCAAGTTTATCAACTGATAGGTTTCTGTAAGGATTCAGAAAATGACTTTCATATATCCCTATCTGAGTGCTAGTTTTTTCGTGGAAGAAAAACAGATATTTTTTGCAACTCGTGCTATAAGTATTTATTGCATTCGACGTGTTGTCAGTATTGCACTTGTTGCATGAATGACTATTTTCATTTAAAATTTCATTTATTGCAGTAGTCAATCAGTTTTTCAAATAAACAAAACAATAAATATTTTTAATAAAACATAAAACCTGACGAATACATTTTATGTTATTTAAGATTTAAATTGAAATAGAAATCTTTCAATCCCACTATTGGATGCTATAAAGTAAACATTCCAAACTTTTGATTATATCTAATTATTAAAATATCATTTACTACAGTGACTAGAATATAAAACATACAATTTTCAAACTTACCGTATCTGGTGTGGAATCATGAGATAAAAAATACGGAATAACCTTTATTTAATGGGAAAGTCTCTAATTTTCTCTTTTCGACATCAAATCCATCAGTAATTGTGAGAGAATCGAGAAAAACAAACTTCATACTCAACCTATTTTGGAGTGATCGCTTTTTAGTTCAAATTCGAAAACTTGAAGATAATATAATTATTTTTGAAGAGAATAAGATCTAACAACACTCAATTCCTCAATTATAGATATAGATAGATAGATATATAGATAGATAGATGCCCTGACAGGATCATCAGAATGAATAAAGAGTCATTTTGTCTTTAGATATGAAATAGACCCCTTGCTGAATAGAGCTTGTAGAGATGCATTGAAACTCATTGCTAAACGAGCTTATCTGATTCACCCGACTATTCAGTAGATGATAAGATAATTGTCAAGTATTCTTCAATTATGAATTTTTTGAGATACAAATAAAATTAATTCAGAGTTTTAGTATGTACTGAATATTTGGCAGTTGATATTAAGAAAATGGATCTGAGCAAACAGGAATTAAAGTCTGAGTACACCTCTGGAAAGCCTGGTGAGTTGCCTAAGCTTCGCTGTTCGAAATTATTTTTACTTTTGGGTGTCAAAGAACTGGAATTCGAGACGAAATAATGACCCTGACAGATGAGATACAGATAAGGTGAATTTATTCACAAAATACAATCAAAGGATGTTCGAATCTATAAAACGCGCTAGAACTATTAACTGGGCCTGAAATTTAATTTCAGGCGACTTTAGGAAAGGCTCTCCTAGTCTCCACATACCGGGAGTGAGAGGACAGATTTAGGCTCACATCTGTCTCTCATATAAAAATGGCGTATTTGGCAGAACTTTTATATACTCTCATTTCAACAACTTGACTTTGAAATTTTTACAGTAAGAATCAGAAAAAAACAAAAATTTAAATTTTCATCGCTTGAATTTTTTTCTGTTGCGTCACAATCTGTGTAAGGCAACTTTTCTGTATTCAGCACAACAGAAACATAGAGATTGGAAAAGATCAAAACAACGAAGGCGCCTTTGAGTACAATTCTAATGTTTAATACATATTTTTACTGCAGGAGGCTTCATAGGCGTTCGGCATATTCAGTATCTGCTTATGTTCACCAGCATAGTTGTTGGATATGGACTACGTATCGGTTTCAACATAGCAATAGTTGAAATGATCAATGAAAGTGGAAAAAGTAGTGAAGATATAAATTACCCAGTAAGTATTGAAAAAAAATTGTATTACTATCACAATTCATTATTAGGGAATAAGAGTAATGTTTAGCATCTTTATATTTTAATCTCACATTTCGTAAGTGAATTCCCTATTCCCTAATATTGTATTTCGAATATCTAAGGATTTTTCTTGATTATTTAGCGTTCCTGAAGAAGAGCCAAATAAAGAGTCGAAAGTTCGAACAGAAATTAAGAGTTCACTTATTCGTCAGACTGCAAAACCCGATATGACATTTTTTTATTAATAGACGTAATGAAAATTTGACCTCGAAGTTAGTATGTGCTTGAAAAATTAGTGAAAAGTCTCATTCTTTGCGTTATGTGCTACCTACTCTAAGCCTGTCATTCGACATGAAAATCCTCAAAAAACAGTGTTTTTGAAAATTTCGAAAAATGCAAAAGAAAAAAGTTGCTAAGTTTCTGATTTTATACCCTTGCTCAAAATTCAGACTTTCTACTGTCACTTCCACTTTTTTCCATTTTTTTTATTTTTCGAATGTTTCGCACTATCGATTCGAACGAAACATGATTCAAATTCCATAATTTTGATGAATACGAGACTTCAAAGACATATCTTGCCCAGAAAATACCCACATTGGCCTGTTACCAGAAAAAGAAATAAATTCAGCTTGTCTTTGTCGTTGCAAAGTTCATCTAGTTTTTTCATTTCATTGTTAAACTGTTCGATGATTCAACAATTATTGAAGTCAATGTTTTTTCTTGCTTGGTTATTATATAAGCGAAACAACGAAAGATAGAAGGGGGTAATGAAGTCAGAAACAAGAAAAATGGGAAATCTCTTTTCTGTTCAAGCATTCGAGACTTTATTGGCTCTTCTTCAGGAAAACCCCCTCTATGCATATAGGTACATTTCAGCAAAAAAAAACATTCCATAATCAATTTTCACAGATCTACCCTGAATGGAAAAGTAAAAAAAACATATTGTTGTCTTCCTTCTTCTGGGGCTACGTATGCCTACAAGTCAGTGGCGGTGAACTGGCCAAAAACTATGGTCCCAAGCACTTTCTCTTCAGCGTGGTATTCATTTCTGCAGTATTCAGCATGCTCGTACCAGTTTTGGGATCCTTATTGGGATACGGCGGAGTAATAGGCTGTAGAGTACTGATAGGTCTCAGCCAGGGATTCTTGTTCCCTTCCATCCACACATTGCTGAGCAAATGGACCCCCATCTCTGAGAGGGCCAAGTGGGGAGGAATAGTATATGCAGGTACACTTTCAGTTAATTTTAATAGATGGCGATGGTTACTTTTTGCTTTGAACTGCGAACCATAGAGATATATAATCGATATCGGAATATGAAATTGGGAAGCATGCCCTTCTGTAATGAGGAAGTGAATTCCATTTTTTTAATGAGTCATATTCATTCAAGCATGCAGTTTATTGATAATATCTGACGTGCTAAAGAATGAGATAGCTTGAAAATGAATTTGTAAATAATTATGGCGTTATAGGTAATTCTTTGTTAGTTCGCCACCATTTTAGGTAGCATTTTGGATAGGAATGCCGTAAAACAACGATTACCAGGATTCGAGTCATATGTGTAGACATCGAAGACACCTTCAGCTAGTGCTTGTGACACTCACAAACACTTGCGGTGATAAGATTCAGAAAGAATGATGATGAGAAAGTCACACCTTGAAATACATATCCTTTGAATTCAACCTGCTCCAGACCGGCATCAATTTTTTCAACATTTTTGGAGATATACTTATAATAATCATTTTCCATGATTTATCTCTTTAGGGGAACCAGTAAGTAACGTTTTAGCTATGCCAATTTCTGGTGCAATATCAGCTTCGACACTAGGATGGCCTTGGGTCTTCTATTTCTACGGAATCTGTGGTTTCATTTGGTGTGCAGTATGGTTTTTCTACGGCTCGAATAGTCCGGACGAACACAAACAAATTTCGTTGGCGGAAAGACAATTCATTGAATCAGAAACGGAGAAGGACGATAAAAATAAGGTTAGTGAAGTGAGATTTATACAAATTTCTCAGAGGAAATAATGGAAACTGACTACATTAATCCCACAACTTTGGATCCACTCAAAATTGGTTTAACTTCACGGGATCCGATCCACCTAATCGATATATACAGCTTTTGGATTGGTTTTGAATACTCAAGTTAATTCCATGAAATATAGGATTGGGCCAAACTGGTCGCCTTGAATATAAAAGACATTACAAGATGAACAAATGTCACGTAAAAGTAACCAACATCAAGTTAATTGTTTATTGTTTCAATTGTTGGTCTTCTGATAAGTTGTCTTTCTCAGGGTAAAGAACAAAATAACAATAAAGAAAAAATATGTATGGTTCAGAATTTTTGTTAAATTCAATTCGCAGAACACAAGAAGTTTAACGTTACATCATTTGACCCATTGCTATGAAGTTAGGTTTTTCAATCGGATTGAAGATAGGATTCTAAGATGCATTTATGTATTACAACATTAAGTGAAGGGTGGATTAAATCGACCACATGCTATCGAATTTGAAGCGGCTAGAGATTGTCGAGATAATTGTAGTCAAAGTTCCATGAGTACGTATGTATTATAGTTCTGATTTTGTCGTGTGAAGTGGCACTTCTCAAAATTGATGTAAATGGCAAAACGCCTTACTTTTCATAATCTATACTGATATTATGAAGAGATACGTTTCTGACTTTACGCTATGAGGTAGACACGATTAAATTTCCACAAAATTTATTGTCTTCGCGACATGTTTCGATACACTGTATCTTTATCAAGCGAATGTTTTTAAACAGTTTTAAACATTCGCTTGATAAAGATACAGTGTATCGAAACATGTTGCGAAGACAATAAATTTTGTGGAAATTTAATCGTGTCTACCTTATAGCTTAATAACTATGGATTTCCATCAAGTAAAGGCCACCTCAATCCAAAAGTTTCTGACTTTGTTTCTAGGGGGGAATCTTCGGAAATACTGATCCGATTATGACGATTTTTTCACTAAAAGAAACCTACACTATTCAGGAGTGATAGAGGCTATATTCAATTATGATTTCACAAAAAAATCTGTGAGAGGCGAGATGTGGAAGGGACTTTAACAGTGTGAGCTGACTAAACGGTTCCTCATAGACGAACATAGTATTTACTAAAAATGTTGGTCTCTATCAGTTCTACAAAAAAAAGTCTGTGATACTATACAGGGTGTAACTGAATAAGTGTCAAACATTTAAGGAGGTGATTCCTCATCGAAAAAAGATAGGATCTTTCATATAAAGAAACTTCATTCATCCTTTGTTGAGAAACAGCCCCTTAAAGGTGGTACATGAAGTTTGTATAACAATTTTTTTCACAAGCACTGAAAAAGTTTTCTCCGTGAAATAATGACATTTGTAGGGAGCTCCATGAAGTTCGCCTATTTGCAATGCACATGTTTTCAGATTGTATTTTTATGTATTCGTCTCCTTACGCTGGCCAATCGAAATCAAATGCAATCGACTGGTGGGATTCGCGCTACAGTGCCGGAGTAATCAGTTACATTTTAACGCTTGTGGTGTGTACATATATGGTATTTTGAAGTTTGAAATTTTCAAAATGTCTAGTACTGATAGGGCGGAAGAAACTGCTAATATGTATCCCTAGTCCACCAAAAAAAAACAAAAACCCTGCACCTTGAAAAATACATTTTTGGGCGTTCCTTATTGCGACTCTGTATGAGGAGCCTTGTCTGAGTGATCACGTTCACAATGCATGATAATGTTTTGGGTCACTCCTTTGCTTGGATGGACAGAATATAAGTATCACACTTAATAAGGTGTAGGCCTGGACTCTTCCAGTCCGCCCCTGAAAATATTTGTATGGGTGCCCTTGCTCTTCGGTAATGTACAATGTCGTGTTCTACGTATCAATCGGTAAACCTGGACTCTTCATCACTTATTCATTCTTTAAATACTCTTCCGTATTTTTTATGTCAATCAGAGTTTCGAAACTCTTGAATAGTTTTGTTATAAAAAATGAGCCTCTTTTCAAAATGGCTACATAAATAACAAGGCTGTTTCAAAAACAAAACGGAATACGTATTTCGAACATCATTTCAGAAAATACCCACTCCTTGGAAGGCAATTTTCACATCCGTCCCCTTCTATGCCATATTGGTAACACACTGCGGACAAAACTGGGGATTTTGGACACTCCTCACCGAGATCCCGAGTTTCATGACTGAGGTTCTGGATTTCAACATTCAGTCTGTAAGATGCAATTGTGGGAGGGGATTCAAATGTACACCTTAAATCCTATTTCATTACAGAATAGCCTGTTGTCTGCTCTGCCCTACTTCGTAATGTTCATCTTGAACATCGCCATGTGCCCATTGGCTGACTGGCTGATAGGGAGAAAATATGTCAGCCTAATAGCGAGCAGGAAAATCTTCAACAGCATTGGTGAGTTATGAAAAGTTTATTGTAGTTTTACCCAAGCTCGATGTTCTGAGAGAGTTTGTTGTTTCTATTTTTTCATTCTAGCATTCATGCTAGAATCAATGGCAAAATTTAAAGATATCTCCCGAACTATTATTTGAAACCACTTTAGATAACGCGCGTATCAAACAGATTCTGGGTTCAAATCACGATGTTCAAACTTCAAATATGTATCAGCATGGGTATCTCAAGTATTCAATATCAATTTATAATCGTTTATATCTCAATCAGAAGTCATATCTTCTGGGGAACATCTGGAAGATATATCACGTAATTCATTATTTATGTTGAAAGATTCTCTACTTGAATCTGTCCTTCTCTTTTTTCAACTCATCCCGATCAATTTGAATTTTATAATATGTCAAAATTTATAATAACTTCGAAACCACTAGGTGATTTCTGTTGGTGAGGTTGCAGTCAATCTTAAGGATGCCAGGGAGTGAAAAAAACTCTTTGGTATTGCGTCAAGCTTTCGGAAATGTTTATTTCCTTCTTCAGGACTTACTAAAAAATTGTGAAACGTTTTGACCAACAATTTTATAGACCGAATGAGACTACTTACTATCGTGAGTTTGAAAGAAGCTAAATTGTTTGTTAAATCGTTTCATAATTTTTTAATAAGTCCTGAAGAACGAAATAAACATTTCCGAAAGCTTGACGAAATACCAAAGAGTTTTTTTCACTCCCTGTCATCCTCAAGAATGACTGCAACCTCACCAACAGAAATCACCTAGTGGTTTCGAAGTTCTTTTTTCAACTGGTCAGTCACGACCAACCCAAGGTTTATATATATATATATATATATATATATATATATATATATATATATATATATATATATATATATATATATATATATATAAACCAGATTTGGAAGTTCTCAGGTTTGCGGTCTGTTTACTAATAAAACTCATTTGTTCTTGATCTCAATATTTCGCTAATGTTTATTAGCTTCATCAGGAGAAAAGCTACAAAGAATGTGACAAAATTATACAAGATTGAATCGAAAATACCAGTTCTACTTACAATCATAGAATTAATATTCCTGGTGTGTTCATTGCCTTGGGAAGCTGAATCAAACTACCCATGCTCGCATAGTTACTGCCTCACTTAAACTGAATCAGCTAGGTAAAATTCATGTTAATAGGAGTCCCTCAGCTTTAACATGAATTTTGCCTAGCTGATTCAGTTTAAGTGAGGCAGTAACTATGCGAGCATGGGTAGTTTGATTCAGCTTCCCAAGGCAATGAACACACCAGGAATATTAATTCTATGATTGTAAGTAGAACTGTTATTTTCGATTCAATCTTGTACAATTTTGTCACATTCTTTGTAGCTTTTCTCCTGATGAAGCTAATAAACATTAGCGAAATATTGAGATCAAGAACAAATGAGTTTTATTAGTAAACAGACCGCAAACCTGAGAACTTCCAAATCTAGTTTATAAAGTACGGTCGAGAATACATCACAAATATATATATATATATAGTATGGTCGTAGAAAGTGATGTTTTGAACAGCATAAAATTGCATCAATTTTGAGTACTTTTTGGAGAGAAAATAGTCGTGTGAAGTAACTTTTTACGTAGAGGGAGTCTTTCGGATAATCCGTATATATTTTAAAAATTTTATAGAAGTTTTGCTTTGTGTGTAAGGCTCATCGAATACAAAATAACTCTGCTGATAACTAAAAGAAGAGCCGAATCGATTTAAAAAAATAGACACAAGTGTTGAGTGGGAGCTTGAAAGACCTATCCAATAAAGGTGTGACAAAACCCAAATTTTATTCGAAAAAATGAAATATCCCTTCTCTTAACGACAAACTTATTCCACACGAATATATATCCTCCTTCAAAAATTACCAAAAATAATGCTTTTTCATGTCAATTTTGTTTGGCTTTGATTTCTAACACCGTTCAGAAGGAGGAATTGCAGAAGAAAACTAACACGATTGAAAAAATTGGTTTATACTAATTATGCCGTTGCCTATCTAAACTTGTTTCTGTAATCTGTGGACGTTCAGTGGACATCATTGGTCCAACGGACGTGTTTACTGAGTATGCTGTTCATTGACCCTAATATAATATCATTCACCTTATACAAATTGTTACAGGATTATTCGTCCCAGCAGTAGCTTTGACGTCTCTGTGTTTTGTGGGAGACCGAGACAAAACTCTCACGATTTTTATCTTAGTGATCGCAGTAGGCTTCAACGCTGCTCAGTATTGCGGATTCAACGTCAATCACATGGATTTATCCCCGGTTCACGCAGGTGTGTTGATGGGAATCACCAGCGCCACGTCCACTATTTTTTCTATGTTGGCTCCACTGACGGTTGATGCGGTCAAGTTGCTTACCGGATATGAAGAGGTGAGCTTTGTATTCAATATGAAAAATTAATTTGTTTCTATCGATAACAATTCTGAATTAAGGGCAGCGAATGGGCACGTTCTTCACTACAAAACCTTTTATTGATTGAATAAAAAAAATGCCATTGCTCTATTGGCGGCTCTCACAGGGATGGCTGGTTTTGTTTTCGCAGGCATCTTTCTCTGTCCTGGAGTTGTAGGGCAAATTCTTCTCCTCCAAACTCCATAATCTTATTTTTGTTGTCGCATGAAAACCCATATAGACCGGGAGGTCATGACAGGTGACGTTCCACCATTTTTTCGTGCATGCCTTTTTAAGGCTTGATAGCTAACCCTAAAATATCAAAGATAGTCGGGGTTTTAGCCCCCCCGCGCGTCCTCTTCATAAGGAAAAACGCTTTTCTTTCTGTAGCGAATTTTCGTGTTTTTCCGTGATATTTTACTGCATGCCATTGTAATATACGGAAGAATTGAAGCACTAATAATTGATGGCATGCACCCCGCAGCGGCCCAAGATGATCAAAGGGTTATGAAAACCTGAAAAAAAATTAAGGAAAATTCCGTGTTTTCAAATTACATGCCGATGTGAAGAATTGAAGTTTTTGTAATAAAAACACTATGAAAGAATTGGCATGCACCCCTCGTAGGACCAACGGTGAAAAATTTCCGGAAAATTCTGTACAGAAAAAAAAGCGTTTTTCCTTATGAAGAGGACGCGCGGGGGGGCTAAAACCCCGACTATCTTTGATATTTTAGGGTTAGTTATCAAGCCTTAAAAAGGCATGCACGAAAAAATGGTGGAACGTCACCTGTCATGACCTCCCGGTCTAATAGTCACTGAACAAATCCAGTATAAATTCGTCTTCTACGTTCGCAACGAACACTGTATCCGTGATGGTAAGTCGCCCAAGAATCAGTGTAATAT
Source organism: Zygogramma bicolorata (assembly GCA_032362365.1). Lineage (NCBI taxonomy): Eukaryota > Metazoa > Arthropoda > Insecta > Coleoptera > Chrysomelidae > Zygogramma > Zygogramma bicolorata. Next base: position 141,137 of record JAVJAQ010003844.1, read on the forward strand.
CAGCCTTTCCTCGAATAGGTGCATTTTCACCAGTGATTGTTCGAAGCATGGAGTTGGAAAAAACAGGTTACACGCTTTCAGGGCGAAGGATGTCACTGCGTACCGAGGAAACTGCAGCACCGGTGTCTATGGTGCATATAACGCCCATTTCATTCAGTTTTCCTGGTATAATTATACTATCGGTTATTCTTCTCAACCTGTCAACACGGATGACCCTCGGTGACCTTGACCTCGCCGGAGATTGCGAACTTGACGGCATCCTGATAGGTGAGTTGGTTTTCTACATCTATATCAAATCCTCTGCGGCATTTTCACCCTACAGTCTTCTATAAAATGGCTCAATTTTTAACATCTGCACTTTCGGCCTCGAGGTGTTGAAGGCCGCCTCCACTTCTAGCGAACGTACCAATGCATCGCTACTCCTTTTGAAATTCTTCAGTCGCAGAGTTCTTTGAATTTCCGTTCTCTCTTCGACCCCTCATATTATTTTGCGTGTACGAGTGACAGGGCCGGCGCTAGGAGATTTCGTAACGATACTTAAGGAATTATTCCTTGTTGAATGGAATATTTGATGAAAAGCCCGAATAGTAGATGGCAATAAGAAGGTTGGAGGTGATATCAACTGTCACTACGTTCATTTCTTTGTTGATTCAATACAAAATTGATTATGTTTTTATTTTTAATACTCCTATACTGTTCATCCACAGTGGAAGCTGCGGTTCAACCACCATCTTTTTTTATAATGTTTTTTAAAAATTCAACAATCATGATCCGAGAAACAAAATGTTTGATTTGTTGAATTTATTTGACCCAGAGAACTGACAGAACTCACAGAATTCTGTGGTTTGTCCTCCAACCCCACTCGCTCTTTTCTGCTTTATATATTTTGGAATTTCATTTTCAGACAGAAAAAAGACTTTGGAACGTTGTTTTCCTGGTAGCCGCCACCTTTTACGTGGTGTCTGGAACTACATTCCTCTTTTTCGGATCTGGAGAAGTGCAGCCATGGAACAATCTAACAAGTAATGATGAAAAAGAAAGAAAACAGGCAGAATCAAGTAAATTTTCAGAAGTCATTAGCGAGAGCATACCCAAATGAGAATTTTGAAAAAAACATTGTAACGAAAGACTGATCAAATATAGTAGGATTTATTGATATAAAGCTATTTTTTTTTATTTTCCTCAAGCAGTAAGAAATTAAAAAAAGTTCTGAGAACACTTTTGATAGTAGAGTTTTGTGTTTTTACGAGAAGAGTTTTGGTAACATTAATTCCAAGAATTGAAGAGGTTCATTTTAATGCTCACTGTCATCAAAATCTAACTCTTTCTCTTTATTGAATTATGTAGAATGGCACTGTAAAAAATAATTGAGATAATAAAAATAGTTCAGAAACAACACTGGATCTTTGTAAGACCATCATTTAGGAGAGGGTGGTCATAACTCATTTTAGGGGTAACATGAAATTGCTTCGTAACGTGGGTAAACAAACTTTTCAAGGTCCTCGATAAAATTTCGATAGATAGAAAAGTGTCATTTATAATAATCATCGGTGGGTATATCCCGAGTGCACCGAGTTTAATCGGTTGAAATGTGTGTTGCACTTCCATGATTTTCGAAATTCTGAGTGTATATGATAATTTGATAAAATGCCGAGACCGCAGGTCGGGGGATTTTATCTTAAATTATTATACACGAAATCGCGTTTGCTTACAAGCAAAATTTTGAAAATTATGGAAATACACGCATTTTGGTCGATTGAACTTGGTGAAAAGGAGGGATATATCTCGAGATTATTTCCAGACGCATGTGAACTCAGGAAACATCAAAATCGAACACAGGAACAATATAGTACCAGAGATAGTACCTGAAAAACGAGCCAAACGCCCGGCTTATTTTGATCAGTTCACTCAGTTGAAAGGTCTAGTGCATTTAATGTAAAACTCTGTAAAAGCAGAGAGATTTTTTTTCAACTTTCATCGGCTCCTAATTTCCAAATTTTGTTAGGGAACGAAAAAATGTCACATGAGCAAGACAAAAAAATAAAATAGAATAAATTTTTTGGCTTCAAAATTGAAGAACTTCAATAATTATTGTTACATTCCATTGAAAACAGGCTCACATTTACACCTTAGTAAATTTTCGAGGTTTTTTGGAAAATTCTACTAGAATTTCGTCCTCGGTGAGTTCAATATAGGTATGGATATTTAAAGAAGCAAGACCATTCAGTCGTTCCTGTCCCATCGTACTTCTCGTAATTTTAGATCCCACTTAAAGTCGAAAATGATCGCTCTGGAGTTGCTGTAGTTACAGGTAATATTGCCAAGATTCGCAAAATTTTATCAAATTGCAATTTTTCTCGATGACACTTCCAAGAAAATTGACACTTGTCAGGCTTATCGAGGAAAAGTTCGAGAAATTTCTGACAGTGCTGCCATTGGATCGTTTTAGACTTGTTACATTTGTGATGAGTGTTGTGTATGCCGGTAACGATTTGAATATACTAAGTATGAGTAGAATATGCTGTTGAGTAGGTTAAATCAACTCGATTCGACTCACTAGCTAGTGAGACAACTCAGACCTAGACGCAAGGTCACTAAGTCTTGAAAATGGCTCCGAAATGGGAGTCGAAACGTAGACAAGTAAATCTTTCCAGACGCGGATCAACCGGAAGTTCCAGCCAGCACATTTCTGACCGCGGAAGCCTAGCCGATCAAATATATATATATATATATATACATATGTAGAAATTGATGTTTTCACGGATCTTCGATATGCTAGATGAATTTTTCTGGGTTTTTTATCCGTTAGGTATCTTCTGACTTGTTCGACGTTTCGAATTTCATTTTGAATTCATTCTCAAGAACTGTGAGACGAATATCTGTCCATACCGTCCTGGTCAATCACTCCCCTTACGAAGTAACTAAGCAAGAGTAAGCAAAGACTTCAATTGTCTGTTCCCCATGGAAACTGGTATTTATAATGATTCTCCTCAGTTATTAAACGACTAGGTCCGATATTAAAGTTGTATCCTGCCCATTCAGGTATTATGTAGAAATTGATGTTTTCACGGATCTGAATGGGCAGGATACAACTTTAATATCGGACCTAGTCGGATAATAACTGAGGAGAATCATTATTAATACCAGTTTCCATGGAGAACAGACAATTGAAGTCTTTGCTTACTCTTGCTTGGTTACTTCGTAAGGGGAGTGATTGACCAGGACGGAATGGACAGATATTCGTCTCACAGTTCTTGAGAATGAATTCAAAATGGAATTCGAAACGTCGAACAAGTCAGAAGATACCTAACGGATAAAAAACCCAGAAAAATTCATCTAGCATATCGAAGATCCGTGAAAACATCATTTTCTACATAATACCTGAATGGGCAGGATACAACTTTAATATCGGACCTAGTCGGATAATAACTGAGGAGAATCGTTATAAATACCAGTTTCCATGGAGAACAGACAATTGAAGTCTTTGCTTACTCTTGCTTGGTTACTTCGTAAGGGGAGTGATTGACCAGGACGGTATGGACAGATATTCGTCTCACAGTTCTTGAGAATGAATTCAAAATGGAATTCGAAACGTCGAACAAGTCGGAAGATACCTAACGGATAAAAAACCCAGAAAAATTCATCTAGCATATCGAAGATCCGTGAGAACATCAATTTCTACATAATACCTGAATGGGCAGGATACAACTTTAATATCGGACCTAGTCGGATAATAACTGAGGAGAATCATTATAAATACCAGTTTCCATGGAGAACAGACAATTGAAGTCTTTGCTTACTCTTACTTGGTTACTTCGTAAGGGGAGTGATTGACCAGGACGGTATGGACAGATATTCGTCTCACAGTTCTTGAGAATGAATTCAAAATGGAATTCGAAACGTCGAACAAGTCAGAAGATACCTAACGGATAAAAAACCCAGAAAAATTCATCTAGCATATCGAAGATCCGTGAAAACATCAATTTCTACATAATACCTGAATGGGCAGGATACAACTTTAATATCGGACCTAGTCGGATAATAACTGAGGAGAATCATTATTAATACCAGTTTCCATGGAGAACAGACAATTGAAGTCTTTGCTTACTCTTGCTTGGTTACTTCGTAAGGGGAGTGATTGACCAGGACGGTATGGACAGATATTCGTCTCACAGTTCTTGAGAATGAATTCAAAATGGAATTCGAAACGTCGAACAAGTCAGAAGATACCTAACGGATAAAAAACCCAGAAAAATTCATCTAGCATATCGAAGATCCGTGAAAACATCAATTTCTACATAATACCTGAATGGGCAGGATACAACTTTAATATCGGACCTAGTCGGATAATAACTGAGGAGAATCATTATAAATACCAGTTTCCATGGAGAACAGACAATTGAAGTCTTTGCTTACTCTTGCTTGGTTACTTCGTAAGGGGAGTGATTGACCAGGACGGTATGGACAGATATTCGTCTCACAGTTCTTGAGAATGAATTCAAAATGGAATTCGAAACGTCGAACAAGTCAGAAGATACCTAACGGATAAAAAACCCAGAAAAATTCATCTAGCATATCGAAGATCCGTGAAAACATCAATTTCTACATAATACCTGAATGGGCAGGATACAACTTTAATATCGGACCTAGTCGGATAATAACTGAGGAGAATCATTATAAATACCAGTTTCCATGGAGAACAGACAATTGAAGTCTTTGCTTACTCTTGCTTGGTTACTTCGTAAGGGGAGTGATTGACCAGGATGGTATGGACAGATATTCGTCTCACAGTTCTTGAGAATGAATTCAAAATGGAATTCGAAACGTCGAACAAGTCAGAAGATACCTAACGGATAAAAAACCCAGAAAAATTCATCTAGCATATCGAAGATCCGTGAGAACATCAATTTCTACATAATACCTGAATGGGCAGGATACAACTTTAATATCGGACCTAGTCGGATAATAACTGAGGAGAATCATTATAAATACCAGTTCCCATGGAGAACAGACAATTGAAGTCTTTGCTTACTCTTGCTTGGTTACTTCGTAAGGGGAGTGATTGACCAGGATGGTATGGACAGATATTCGTCTCACAGTTCTTGAGAATGAATTCAAAATGGAATTCGAAACGTCGAACAAGTCAGGAGATACCTAACGGATAAAAAACCCAGAAAAATTCATCTAGCATATCGAAGATCCGTGAGAACATCAATTTCTACATAATACCTGAATGGGCAGGATACAACTTTAATATCGGACCTAGTCGGATAATAACTGAGGAGAATCATTATAAATACCAGTTTCCATGGAGAACAGACAATTGAAGTCTTTGCTTACTCTTGCTTGGTTACTTCGTAAGGGGAGTGATTGACCAGGATGGTATGGACAGATATTCGTCTCACAGTTCTTGAGAATGAATTCAAAATGGAATTCGAAACGTCGAACAAGTCAGAAGATACCTAACGGATAAAAAACCCAGAAAAATTCATCTAGCATATCGAAGATCCGTGAAAACATCAATTTCTACATAATACCTGAATGGGCAGGATACAACTTTAATATCGGACCTAGTCGGATAATAACTGAGGAGAATCGTTATAAATACCACTTTCCATGGAGAACAGACAATTGAAGTCTTTGCTTACTCTTGCTTGGTTACTTCGTAAGGGGAGTGATTGACCAGGACGGTATGGACAGATATTCGTCTCACAGTTCTTCAGAATGAATTCAAAATGGAATTCGAAACGTCGAACAAGTCAGAAGATACCTTACGGATAAAAAACCAAGAAAAATTCATCTAGCATATCGAAGATCCGTGAGAACATCAATTTCTACATAATACCTGAATGGGCAGGATACAACTTTAATATCGGACCTAGTCGGATAATAACTGAGGAGAATCATTATAAATACCAGTTTCCATGGAGAACAGACAACTGAAGTCTTTGCTTACTCTTGCTTGGTTACTTCGTAAGGGGAGTGATTGACCAGGACGGTATGGACAGATATTCGTCTCACAGTTCTTGAGAATGAATTCAAAATGGAATTCGAAACGTCGAACAAGTCAGAAGATACCTTACGGATAAAAAACCCAGAAAAATTCATCTAGCATATCGAAGATCCGTGAAAACATCAATTTCTACATAATACCTGAATGGGCAGGATACAACTTTAATATCGGACCTAGTCGGATAATAACTGAGGAGAATCATTATAAATACCACTTTCCATGGAGAACAGACAATTGAAGTCTTTGCTTACTCTTGCTTGGTTACTTCGTAAGGGGAGTAATTGACCAGGACGGTATGGACAGATATTCGTCTCACAGTTCTTGAGAATGAATTCAAAATGGAATTCGAAACGTCGAACAAGTCAGAAGATACCTAACGGATGAAAAACCCAGAAAAATTCACCTAGCATATCGAAGATCCGTGAGAACATCAATTTCTACATAATACCTGAATGGGCAGGATACAACTTTAATATCGGACCTAGTCGGATAATAACTGAGGAGAATCATTATAAATACCAGTTTCCATGGAGAACAGACAATTGAAGTCTTTGCTTACTCTTGCTTGGTTACTTCGTAAGGGGAGTGATTGACCAGGCCGGTATGGACAGATATTCGTCTCACAGTTCTTGAGAATGAATTCAAAATGGAATTCGAAACGTCGAACAAGTCAGAAGATACCTAACGGATAAAAAACCAAGAAAAATTCATCTAGCATATCGAAGATCCGTGAAAACATCAATTTCTACATAATACCTGAATGGGCAGGATACAACTTTAATATCGGACCTAGTCGGATAATAACTGAGGAGAATCATTATAAATACCAGTTTCCTTGGAGAACAGACAATTGAAGTCTTTGCTTACTCTTGCTTGGTTACTTCGTAAGGGGAGTGATTGACCAGGACGGTATGGACAGATATTCGTCTCACAGTTCTTGAGAATGAATTCAAAATGGAATTCGAAACGTATATATATATATATATATATATATATATATATATATATATATATATATATATATATATATATATATATATATATATATATATATATATATATATTTTGAGTTATAGACCCCCCCCTTGACCTGATCCTGGATCCGCCACTGCTTCAACTTTTTCATCGTTTATTAGCAATGGGGGAAATAATCGTGTTTTGAGTTTGATCTGACGTAATTTGATGATACCCAACTCTGAAAATAATGGAAACATGCCAATCCAATAGATTTTGCATTGAAGTGAGAAAAGAAATCCGATTGCATTGCACCTAGTATTTTCGTAGGCGCATGTATTTATATAGTCTATATAATTGCCGTGTATTAGTCTGTGGCCACAAACGCGTATTATTTGATTTGTAAAAAAAGTGTGGAAATTTTCGAAAGAAATTATTTTTAATCAAAAGGTGTAAATGTGTATTCTCAAAAATGCCGTTTTCTACTGAAAATTGAAAATCACCAGTCTCGTATTGTGTTTACCGAGATTCGTATAAAATGGTAAATGGGTGAGCACGCATGTACTATGAAAAATTATCAGTATACTGGATTTCCTATTGTCTGATGATGTAACGTTGGTTGGAGATTAATTTAACGGTGGCATTCGCCTTCTGAAGACGTCAACTCCTTTGACAAAACACTCGATGGAATCAAATGATTTATGAGAGCACCTTAATCTATATTGAATAAACAATCGGGTGTGTTCAAGAAGCAGCAAAGGTCGTAAATTAAATTCGAGGCTGTTTTTCATTTTCTAAAGATAACTTTTTTTTGCTTCTTGCAGCAGCAGCTCCGTTTGCCACATAAATGAAGGCTGTCACTCAGGTAACATAATTTTGTGAAGCAGTTGACCACAATCTACTCTAGCATGACGCAATTCACCAGACAATGCAAACCGTCATGATTATTATAAACATATATAACCAAAGGAGAACGCTTCGAATGCCTTTATTTGTGGTTCTCGGTAATGTAGTGGTTAGCACGTTCGCCTTTCAAGTGGAAGACCGGGGTTCGATTCCCCGCCCGGGCCACCGTGCTGGGTAATCGCACGTTGAAAGGTTAGGCCTCGTTGATCCATTGCTTTGCACAAGTTTCGACTTCTGAGGGCTGAAATTTGTCAGCTGGTTAACGAAAACGAACAATTTTAGAACAATATTCCAATGATAATTTATCATTTTTTTCATTTTTCCTTTTGTTTGACACTTTCAGAAGGCAGGGCGTTCTGCGGGCAATGGACGGATAAATATATTGGGGGTTGAAGCGCTCTGGAGCGTCTTACTGATATTCACGTCGCATTTGCTATATCAACTGTAGGAAAACCCAGTGTTACCGGGTCGGTTGGTGTAATCGAAGAAGATTCCCATCTACTAGGATTGGTGAAACACTGAATTTTCTAATTTTTTCTGACACACTGAATCACATTCTAGAGGTGAACTTTTAACCAGAACTCTTTTTTACTCCTATTTTTGATCTTTACTGTTTAGCAAAATTTTATTTGACAATTCACATAGCTGGAAATGTAGCTGGCCCCATCGATTTTGGTAAAATTCAATCAGCCCGCCGCCAAGCGTTAGATAAAACTTTTTTTTGAATTTACTCATTTCGGTCTACTGAACAAAAAATGTAAATGAATTTTTCGGCAGTCTCAGAGATATGGCCGCGCAAAGACAGGAATAACTGGGTTGACGTATATTTTTGTTTCTAAGAAAATTGGGGAGGGGATGAAGAATGAACCATTGGAAAAAATAAATATTTTTCTTTATTTTCAAACAATTTTCTTGGTAAAACTAACCCTGAGGCGTCATCACATCATGGTAATATAAACTACTGGAAAATTAATTTAAACCTACCTAAAATAAAAAACAAATAAATATGTTGACGATGGATAAAACAAGTGATTATATCAACAAATTGTTCATTATATCCTGGTAACGAACAAAAACTTCTCAAACAATCAAACGAGTCCTAACATAACCCAACAGAAATTGTCTTCTTCAACACTCACTGGAGTCCGCGCACAGCAATCATTTGAAAAGATCGACAAATATCACAATAACCACGTCAAGACTAATCAACGAGGATCAAAGCGCACCAAACTCATCCACGACCTTCATCAATGGTTCCAATCCAATCCTCTTCCTGTCCTGCTCGAGAGAGCACACCACAGCCTCCACCCTATCGCCGACCTGCAGGTTGAACCCGCCCAACTTGCTGGAATGAATCAGGGCGTTCCTGCCCACGCCGATGTCTACGAAGCACCCGAAGTGCGTCACGTTGTTCACTCTTCCCGTGACGGTGGTTCCCAGAGAAATGTCGTCCATGCTCTTCAGCCCCGATCGGAACAGGGCCACCTGGGGGACTTCTGACCGCAGATCGTAGTTCAGCGGTTTCGAGAGAGCGTCCAGAATCAACTGAAGGGTCTCCTTGGAAGTGTTCAGCTCCTGAGACAGGTCGGTCAGGTTGCAGTTCGATGAGGCTTTAACTGACGCGATGAAATCGCTTTCGCCTGCAATTGGAATGAGATTTTTCAGCCTGATAAATTCATTTATTCATCCAACATGACAGTTATAACTGTCATTATCGATGTCATCTTAGACAAGTAACTGCCTGTTTCGACGATGCAAGTTGTCGCTGCAACTCCAGAAAATTGCATGTGTTCATGCAAGTTTTTCGAGTTGCATGAATCTTTTTTGGTGCGATAAGTTGCAGCGACTTAGTTATTTCTATGGTGAATTTGTTGCTGCAAACTAAAAATATGTGGTGGCATCATTGTAAAGAATGTTGATTTTGAACATTTCAATTATTTTTCGAAACTCAAGGAATCAAGTTGAGTAATAAGGTGATTTTTTAATCACAATATCAATCATTAGGAATGAATGAAATTATCAGTTGTGATAGTGTAGAGGTTCATCTTGGTAACATTCAGTGCTATTTTTTAATATTGGCAATGCAAACTGACAGCTACATGACATATCTCGCAGCGACTAGTCGCCGCAAGAAATTGCAGCGTCAAATCGCATCGTCGAAACGGGGTGTAAACTATTAGATAACACATTACTGTGTTATTTGACAGGTCACTTGTCTGAAATGACTTTAATAATAACAGTCATAACTGTCAAGCGTTGGATAATACATTGTGTATGTGTTGTTTCTTGAGTCACTTGAGAATTTATCATTCTCACGTGACTTATTTTCAATAGTAATAACCCAAGGTAATTGATAATAGTTCGACAAAAATTTATAACAGAGTTCGTAAGCTTGTAGGCGAAGGTCTGTTTCCTATGAGCAACAAGCTTGAGGAAGTTGTTAATACAGTTTTTGGGCATTTGTCAATGTTCGTGGGTTATTCATATAGAATTTTTTTTGCTAATTGTTGAAAAAAATACGGAGCAAAACCAATTTATCCTGTATAGTTTTGACTGAAGCTTATTTAAACTCTGTACCATCTATTGTTCTCATGTTCACAGCCCAATCCTTTGAAATTGACGGCAATTCTTCCGCTTCCCGATTTCTATCTTGATGATACATTCTACCATTGCAAAAGTCCATAAATGCTTTCCATACAAATTCTTTGTTGTAAACGTTTATTTTTGGTATAATTGATTGTGTAATTTCATTAATATTCTAGATAGTATTACAACTTAATGGTGACATCTTGAAATATTGAATATTTGAAACGTCAAAATCGAAATGAATCAATTTGTATGTATCCATGGCAACATGATAAAGTGAAACAGCCCTTGGGATATTTTCAGTATGATGTTGTTCAGATTAGTTGTGTTCTATCAGATGACTTCAAATAAATTGATTTAATTGGATTTCTACTTGAGCAAAAAATTTTCAACATAACACACTGACATGATAAAGTGAAACAGCCCTTGGGATATTTTCAGTATGATGTTGTTCAGATTAGTTGTGTTCTATCAGATGACTTCAAATAAATTGATTTAATTGGATTTCTACTTGAGCAAAAAATTTTCAACATAACACACTGACATGATAAAGTGAAACAGCCCTTGGGATATTTTCAGTATGATGTTGTTCAGATTAGTTGTGTTCTATCAGATGACTTCAAATAAATTGATTTAATTGGATTTCTACTTGAGCAAAAAATTTTCAACATAACACACTGGTACCATAAATGACTATTATGAAGTGATAATAATACAACGGAATTCCATCGACCAGGGCGTGAAATCCGATGGTCTTTTTTATATAGGATAAAATCTGGTCGCTCATTTTTCGTGGGTAGGTATGTGTATTTTAATGAAACCGTGTATAAATAAAAGATCAACGATAGTACAATGCATTATATATATATATATTTATATATATATATATATATATATATATTTATACTATCTGATTTACTGTAACCCTTTAATGCCCTGAGGGTGACTTTATAAAAGTCGAAACGTCGGCAACGAAATAAGTGGTTTCAGTTATTAGACCCAAGCCCAACCATATTCCAGCTGAATAAATCTGCTTAGGTCAAAAAGGACATCCAAGTTTGATAAATAGTTTACAAAAATCACCTATGTTTGCTGCTTTCAACTTCAGTTTGGTCATTAACTTTTTGGCGACAGTATACGACTCTGGATGGATGTAAGTGCAGTCGAGTTTATTGGTGTTCGGATTTTTGTAAAATGTAGCTGCGGATGCGGTATCTGTGGGGCCCACCCTCAGAAACCCGGCGCACTGCTCGAACGTTTTGGGTCCGATCCCAGAAACTTCGGTGATTTGCTTGCGACAGATGAAAGGGCCGTGCGTTTCTCTGTATTCGACGATTTGGGTGGCTCGTTTGTCTGAGAGACCGGCAATACGTCTGAAACAATAAACAAAAAATGCGTGAGAGTCTACAATTTAGAAATAAGTTGTAGGTCTTAGGTTCTGAATGCACTGTACTTCGGTGAACTAACGGATAACAAAAATTTCAGTTACTGACATGTGGAAGGCTAGTAGACAAACAATTGTGCCCAGTAAAGAATTGAGAGGCAATGAAAAACCACTGAAGATAAATAACTTTACGGGGTCATTAAAGATAAGAAACAATTAATAAAAATGTCAGAGAGCAGTAAACTCATAGACCAATGTGGTTAAAAATTATTCAGACAAGTGAGAGACCAGAAGGTATAGATATAAGTAATAAGAGATGTTGTGTGGAAAATATACGAGAAAGACCAGTAAAAGTTCAAGACTCTTAGGATGCAGAAATGGGATTACTTCGTAGTTTTGTGAATTGACCACAATTGGAAAAACTTGAGAATTAATATTGGAATCTATTCAAGTGTAGAAGGGAAGACTTCTAATCTACTCTGAAAGTTGCTGCGTTATTGAATTTCACAATCATGTTGAGAAAGGCATGTCTGGCTAAGTGGTGAGAAAAATCAAATCGTCGCCGACTTCAATGGCTCATATATCTATTGAAGAATATGAGATGTACTAGCATTGTACTTCAGTGAGCGTAAAGCGGAGATAAAATATAAAATTGCAGGTGAGAGGCCAGCAAACATAGAATCGAACATGTGAGAGGCAATCACAAATATAGCATACATATAAAAAACACGTGGGGGTTAATTGAGATGTAGGCAGGCGAGATAACATACAGACCTGTAAGCAGAAAAATGCAAATGTGCACAAAAAGTACATGTGAGAAACCAGATAATAATTAAGATAAAAAAATAGAAATGGAACAATTGCTCCATCTGAATTCCACTATAATGTTGGCATGCAAGAGAACATACAGGCCTGTTACAAGGAAAATATGGATGTGCTATAGACCTTTACAGTACTACTAGAATACAGAAATAGAACATTTGTTACATCTGGATCTCACAATCATGTTGAGAAAGAGATGTCTGGCTAAATTAACAATTTAGCCAATGAAATTAAATTGAATGAAAAAACTGTCGCCAACTTTAAAGCCTTACATTATATCTTTTCAAGATGATGAGATGCATTAGCAGTGGGGTTTGGTGAGCGTACGGCTGAGAAAAATTATAGTCACAGGCAGGTGAAAGACCAGCAAATAAATAGGCCAGTGAACAGAATTAATGTGCATATAGCATATGAGAGACCAGTAAAGATAAAGAATCTGTATGTATGGTACCAGAAAAATATAAATATGCGAGAGATCAGTAAAGATATGATGACTCGAGAAGATATATGAAAGTACACGTGAGAGACCAGTAAAATGTATAGAAATGCCGGATACTGTTAGGATACAGAAATGAAACAATCGTTCAGTCTGAATCTCATATGATAAAATACATGCGTTTTTCTGTGAGTGTACGGCTGGAAAAATATACAGTGAGAGACAGGTGACAGGTCAACAAATAAATTGACCATTGAATAATTGAACATGTGAAAAGCAATCCCGAATATATCAATATTATATAGTGAGATAGAAACCATTTTGAGGGTCAATGAAAGATGAATGTGAAATTTTTTCATGAAAATTTTTCATCATTTCAACTACAAAAGGAATGCATGTTTCGTAGACATGCCCTCATCATCAGTGCTTTTTGGTACAAGTAGAAAAAAAAAATCAAACTGTAATGAAAAGGTAATTGATATATGGATGACTGGGTTATATTGTACGTAACTCAGTTTGAATAATATGTCTCGACGTTATTTTTGAAATAATTTTCCTCTCCAACTATTGTGAGAGTAAATAACCCATTCATCGCTTTCCATATATCAATTACCATTTCTTTACAGTGTTTAAAAAAATCTACTTGTACTACGAAGCACTGATGATGAAGGCATTCCCTAGAAACATATCTACTTACCTTTTGAATTCAAACTTCCTTTAAATTAAATTAATTTTTTACAAACTCGATACAATTAAAAATTCAAATTAGCTGCTAACTATGTCGACTACCACTAGAATAGAGGTGGTAAAACCGGCCCTAATAGTAGACATAAGGCGCCAAAGATATCATTCTTTGTACAACTGCATATCTGGCCACGGATAAAACTAACCTCAAAAGGCACTGAGACGCTGTATTCAAATCCGCTCCGACGAAACTGACGCATTCGGTTACGACTTCGCCGAGAGCTTCTTCGAGGGTTTTCTTCTTGAGGTCGTGCTGGTACATGCCGACGCCCAAATGTTTCGGTTCGACCTTCACCAATTCGGAGAGCGGGTCTTGCACGCGTCTCGCCAAAGAAATGGCACTGATTATGTTCGTGTCCATGTCGGCAAACTCTTTTTTCGCTTCGGGACTGCACGAGTAAATCGAGGCTCCGTCTTCGTTTACGATCGTGTACTTCACGTTGGGAATGCGGAGCTCGTTGTTTTTAATCAACTCCGTGAGCCACTCTTCGGTCTCCCGACACGCTGTACCGTTTCCCAGCGCTATGAGAGTGCAGCTACAACAGAAAAGCCTAGTTTCAAAATTTACATAAGAGAGTCCGGCATGTGCATGAGAAAATCTACACATCAGAGTCTCACCCAACTTCTGAAATTCAATAGGCACATATAATTTCTGAACGCTCGTGTGAATGTATCTAGAAACACAGGCTGTGTGGGTAAGGGACATATATTATTATCATTTGTCATGGAGCTTTTGGATATTTTCCAAGACTATATATAACAAAATGCAATTTGAACAACGTCCACGGGGAAATGTTTGCATTGTGTTCAATAGAACATTTCATCAAAAAATATATCAATACATATCTTCGGATATCAGCAATAAGACTCATTTATCTTATCACATAGGTCAATCATTTTTCAGTCTCACATACTGTTTCATTCACGAGAATGATAACAGTTCGACTATTGCAAGAAAAACAATTTCTAAAATTTGCTCATTGAAGTCTGGCATATTCCGTACAGATTTTACAGAAAAGCAATACAGAAGCTCTTGTTGAAAACTTCATGAGCAATATCTCAAAAGAATATTTCAATATTTTATGATGTAAAGAAAGCTTTAGATGACATAATGCTACTGGAATTATTAGAAAATATGGGAATGAGAGGCCAGACTCAAACTTTTTAGGGATTTTTTACAAAATAAAATTCAACAGATCAAAATCAATGAAACTTCAAGTAATGACCATGTAGTTCTAGTGTAGTGTAGTGTAGTAGTACTATAAGGATCTGAATTAGGCCCTTTTACACCTCATTTTTATGTCAGTACTATTGAAAATTCAGCATTTTTCATTTACTGATGACACTGTCCTCGTATACACTGTAGAGACTGCATACAGTTGGTATATCAACATATTTAGGAATATTTGTAGATGAAAAATTGAATTTCAGTGAAAATCCAACTCATATTAGGTGTCCGTAAGTCTCACATGCTGTTTTCCTGCAGAATGCAATAACAGGGAGTAATTGTAATAAAAATAATAAATCCATTAAATTTACACATGAAAGTCCAACAAATTAAATAAGCATCACTAAGCTTGATATGATACTTTTGAATTTGTTACTCAACAAATTGGTCAACTGATCATCAACAACGAAACTTGGTCAATTTTTACAATTTCCAGAATATGAAATTCTAAAATTCAATAAGCATATATTTTGGTATAATTGCAGATGAATGATTTTTATTGTCAACCATCCTTCAGTCTCACATGCTGTGCCGTCATTGAGTACAATAAGGAAGTAATTACAATGAAATATATTTTCGAAATTTGAGCATGAAAGAATGGTATCTAATTCTGACTTCGTAACTATCCAAAACTGACACATCTCAATCTCCTGTGTGTTGTTAATAACAGTTTGAATGATTCTTTTTTAATGATACCTAAAAAATGTCCCAGCTCATTATAACAATAACGAAACTCGAACTTTTCTCATATTAATGAATCAATTTTCAAAATTTTCATGTGAGAAGCCGGCATATGAAATAATGAAATTCAATACGCCTAATGATATGACACTTTCCAAAACCGTTACAACAAACTTTGTCATCAACTGAAGATAAGTATTTACATTATCATCAATAAAATGAACGAGTCACTAGGAAAATATTTACATCTCGCAATACTGAAAAACCCAAACTAAATACAACAAAACATAAGGCAATCTTTCTTATCACAGCTCTTAAACTAGAAAATATCGTCACGAACTGAGTCTACCAGTGAAAAAAAGATTGAATCAGATGGGCATGTACAAGTGCTCGCATTATTGAAAGCAAATAAAACCATTTTCGAAGTTTACACTTCTGGCGTTGCGTAGGTATGACTCTTTCCAAATAGAAAATATAAATCAATAGAACAAATGATTTGGACAATAAGAAAATCTTGGTGGCAGCAGAAGGTTGAAATTTCGCCCAGAGTAAAGAAAATGATAAGTGGAAAAGCTTTGGCACATTACAAAATTTTCATTTTCTATATCTCAAATTTTTGTGGTCGAGAAAAGAACGTGACAATTAAAAGGGAGCTCTTTTGTACTCATTTGAGTTAAATCGTTAATATCTATCAGTGAAGAAAAGATACATATTGTGCAGACTTTATGCTTGTCACTGTATAAGTAAGTACACTGTAGCAAATATTTTCTGATGGATTCCATACAGATGTTTCTGGAAACAAAAAATCAATCGTTCATTCACAGACTAACAGTTTTTTGCTGCCACATTTTGTTATAATTTTCAGTCCCAATGAACTGAATTGATTTTTGGTGGTCCAAACCTCTGATACAAATGTAGAATAATAGTAGCAGACTTTTTTAATGATTGAAGATCCTCAAAATAGTGCTCAAGGTACTTTCAGACTACTGCAGAATTTAGTTTTGAATCCTCATGAATACAACTGAAGGTCAATTAGGCAGCTCAAAAGACCACACAGTATTTACTCTAACAGCAGATATGAATCTAAATTCAACTATTCCGAACATTCTTCATCAGTTGAAAGATCACACTCAAAATTTATGGGAGATATTAATACCCTTACTTGTGCTTCTGCAACATATCTCTTAAGATACCTTTCGCAACACTCTTGTCATAATTGGGTTTATGAGGACGAATGACATTGTAGGCTAAAACAGATCCCAATGGGGATACTAAAGCAACTTTACATCCATTCGAAAAACCAGGATCAATACCCAAAATTGGTTGACCTTTCACAGGCCCAGCAAGCAATAAATGCTTCAGATTTTTACTGAAAACTTCATATGATGCCTTCTCTGCCATGGTCTTGAGCTCAGCCCTGGTTTCTCTGACAATGAAGGGTTGTACTAAAACAAAAGTTAACGGTTAATCTGGAGTTATTTGGAAACATCCAGAATCAATGGTAATTATTATTATTGAATAATACGTCTTACCCAACCTATTATAGCAATCTTTGATCGCCTCATCAAGAATTCTTTTCCTGTTGTGGTTGAAATCTCCTTGCCTCACCCATTTCTGGGAGCAAAACTGATGGAATTTGTGAAAAACAAACTCCGGTGTTACAATTTTGACAGACAAGATTTTATGATGCTCTCCCCTGTTGATCGCCAATACCTACAAGAGAAAAAAGATAATAATCTATAAGAACACAATTCGACAGCAAATCATTGATATAGAACAGAAACGAAATGCGCGCTAGGACTGAACCTTGTGGAACACCTGCATTTATCGAGAAGGAAAATCCATCAACAACCACATATAGAGGCCTATCAGACAAAAAGCTCTTCAACAAAGTACACAATTGAGGAGGTAAACGTAATATGACATTTCAGAAAGAAGACCACAATGCCAAATTCGATCAAACGCTTTCGACATGTCGAGTGCAACAGCTAACGTTTCTCCGAATTTTTTTATGGAATGTTGCCAAATATGAGTAACATACGCCAATAAGTCAATGGTTGATCTTTGATGGTAAAATCTGTATAGTTGATCATTAATTATTCCTGATTTCTACAGATATTTGATTGCATAGCTTTGGAAATGATCAGAAGTAATATAATTGGTCTATGATTAGAAGGTAACCTCGTGGAACCTCCTGTAGAAACATATTCACACAACTTTCAATTCTAACAGTTCCTTCACTTTACATACTTTTGATCATCATCAATGTCAAAAAAGAGGAAAAAAACCTGAAGAAAAGATGTGATTTACATGAATACAGCACTAGAAATAGTGAGAGCATCCATCAGCCATACTCACGATTGAGCATTGGTCAGGACTCTCCCATTTACCAAGGAATCAAGTGTTATAACCGACTTATAAATATATTCCCGCACTTAAGCTCGGTGAGTTCGAATGTGTTGAAGGATAATTTGACTCGCTACCTAATAGATCAATCTTTTTACTCCATTGAAGAGTTTTTCGACGCTACATTCTAGAGAATTTTAATCAATTGTATATCTATGTCTTTCATGTTTTAAATTGTATTTGTTGAACTTAATTTTTCCTAGTGACTGCTATCAGAGTTTTTTAGACGCTACATTGTAGAGAATTTTTATTCAATTGTATGTATATTTTTCATATTTTGAAGTGTATATTTCGGAGTTTTTTCCCTTGTGACTAGTCCAATAAGTTTTTGCATGTATTCTCTCGTAGGTATATGTAAATTCTTCAGTGATGAATAAATTCTATTCTATTCTATTCTAAAGTTTTCTCCCCTTTTTAGAAACTGGCTGATCTGGAATGCAGTTACATACCTGATGAGGTTTCATGTTCTTTACCGAAATTCTGAAATCAAAATAGTTTTCGAATTTTGACTGGTCCATCTGCATTTTGCCCAATGCCATCTTCATATCGTTGGGGGTTATTTTCGATTTTGTCTTGGACTGTAGTTTCTTGGATTCCAATGTGAAATGAACACCCTTTCGGCTATAAAATAAATAATCTGAGGGAAGTTTTTCTTGATGGTGTACAGAATAATAAGACTTCTATACGGAAGCGAGTTGGTAAATTAACACAATTGTCCCAAAAATATTTGACCTTGATCGAACTTTGGCACTTTCATCGACACTGAGGAATCTAACAATATATACCAACAATAGGAAATTACACTGAGAAAATTAAAGAGACATGCGTCAAATAAATCATCTGTCTTCATCTGACTCACTGAAGCAAAAGCAATAGAATATTTTAGAATGCTCTCATTGGTGCACTTAGGACAGGAGTGGCTTTTACCGAATATGTCATTGAATTCGCTTCTGTATAGAAGTTTAATTATTCTGTGGTATGGATGTACCACAGGTCTCAATATATGGTATGAATGATTTTTCTTTATTTTGCGAATCAGTGCAGTAAGTTTTCAATATCAATATTAGGTCTGAAAAAACATGTCATTGCAGTAACTGAAGCACTGTTTTGGAGCAATAAACACCCACTTACAATTCTCTCAAAAACGACAACATATCTGTATCAGTGGATATCACATGAGCAATAATGTGAATAACACCTTTTTCCACATCTTCAATCGTTTTCAATTCTTTTGATGTATTAATGAAAGAGTTCAAATCAACTGACTCTGAATTATAGAGTAAATCCAGAGCAGGTTTCTCCAAACCCATTTCCCTTGCTCTCTGAGCTAATGTTCCTTTTGCTTCTGGTTTATATGGGGAAAACTAAAAAATAGATGAAGCATAAAATGTGCAGGAGTATGTTTCATATTACTTCTCATAATGATGAGAATACTATTTTTGAAAAAATAATGATGAGATATTTTTCCATGTTATCTTTGATTTCAAATACTTATTCAGGACACTTGTTATAGATGTCTTGTCCTTAAAAAAAATAATGAAATAAATTACAATAATTTCCAGTTCTTCCATGCTTCTCGATGACTTTATAGTCTTTTCTAAAGATGCAGACAACTTTCCAATTTTTTCCAATGTATTCAAATCTGTATGGATTTTCTGCTTCAAACTGATGATTTCTTCAAAGTCTCCTTTCACTTCTCTCAACATCTCTGGTGACATATTGCCTGTGATAAAAATTGTCAGAATAATAAAAAGTGCTGAATAATTATTATAAATAAAAAATATAAGAAAAAATCTGAATTGGGTCTTATTCTTTGTTGAGCAAAAGTGAAAACTCACCAGTAGCTTCTCTCCTGTATCTAGCAATGAAAGGTATAGTATTGCCATCCATCAACAGTTTGATAATATTTTTAGCAATTTGTGGTTCCAATGATTTATAATCTGCTAAAAGTTCATAGTCTTTCCAGATGGGTTCATATTCTTTGCATTTATAGAAACCAGTAGTTTCAATAATTTCAATATCCGATTTGGCAATTTCCTTCTTTGTCTATACAAACAAAATCAATACAAATGATATAGTCAGAATATATAAAATGAGGGAAATACTTTTTTGGTATATTAGTATTTGCAAACAAAAAAATTATGTTCAATGTAAATTCTAGATAAATACCCTCTCAGTTTTCTTGGACCTTTTTGAGGTAGTTGGCACCTCATCGTCATCTGTTGAAGCTTTGGTCAACTTTCTTTTCTGAAATGAATGGAATGTTTAGGAAGATAATATTTTTCACTGTGTAATATTGTAATGAAATATATAGTTCCAAACAAAAAGCATTTTTTCTCAACTTTGAAATGAGGATTTTCGGATCGCGAAAATTCACAAAATCCACATCACCTTCGTTTTTTTAGTAGGTATTTTTTGTTTATCAATTTCATCATCTGAAATGACTATTGGAATATCACGGACCTCAATTATCTCGACATCTGGTGTTTTCCGTTTTTTTGGTGAATCTTTTATAATTTTCGGTTTTCTCTTCTGAAAAACAGATCATAAGATGAGACGAATTTGAAGAATTATGAAATCAATTACTGAAATTAACTTTTGATTCAGTTTGTCGGTCATTCCGAATTCAGTCCTTGTTCTTCAATTGAGAAATTCGAAGTCAAACTCGAAATTTCTCCTTCCTAGTATACAAAGGACAAAGAAACCATTTAATCCATTATCTTTTTAAATAAATTTGAAAATTATAAAATTCTTTTCGCCTAACCTAACTGATCATGACATTGATGGACGACGTGCAAGTTGTGATGTTTGATGGGCAACAATAACCTCAAAATCATCATTTTCGGGTTTTTATTTTGACAATTATTCGGCAGATATATTTAAACCGTGAACAATAACCGTTAATCAATCAACTGACTTCGAAACTTTCAACCCGAACATAAGTTTCTGATTTTTCTCCAAACATTTTCCCACCTCCCAGAATAA
Source organism: Zygogramma bicolorata (assembly GCA_032362365.1). NCBI lineage: Eukaryota > Metazoa > Arthropoda > Insecta > Coleoptera > Chrysomelidae > Zygogramma > Zygogramma bicolorata. The sequence goes on from JAVJAQ010003844.1 coordinate 162,282, forward strand.
ATGTTCACAAACAACAACCACTACAAACAACAGCAATTTTTTTACCCCATATTGATCAATGAATAAACCTTTCAATCTATGTGAAATAGGAAATACTGTTAACAACAAAAATCAGAAAATAAAATGGTTTGTTGTCTATCAAATGTCAAAACTTTCACTCGGCTCAAAATCGAAATATCTTGGGCTTGATCCCCAATGTGAAAGATATTTCTCATCCTGGCGGTGGCCGTCGAAGTCCATAATTTTTAGTATGAATGCAAATGTATTTCAATCATTTCACAGTGATCCAATATCTCAATTTGCGTAAGTTGAAAATATCCGCCACGATTCTTGTACGAAATGTCAAATCTTCGATGGATGAATAACAATCTGAACGAAAGATACGGTAGTTCGTCATCTGTCGTATATCTATAATCCTGATTCATACAAACGATACATTGTAGGTACGAGTGAATATTTATTGAGAAAGTAGATTTCAAATATAGCTCAATTTGTCAAAAACTAACCGTAAATACAATTAATCGACACGCCTTCCACTAACCAAGTTTAGAATTATTGCTAATGTATGAATTCCAAAGAAGTTAATTCAGATTTCGAGGCAAACGTTGAATGCGACTGTTTTTAGTTATTTTTGGTTACTTGAGGTTGTTCTTTATTAATAACACTTCAGATATGAAATGAGATGGGGCATCTGCGATTTCGATAGGTATCATATTTTTTATGGTGGGATGAGGTATACCATTCCATCCTCATAACACTCTGTTAGTGATTTTCAGAAAATTAACGTCACAATCGATAAAGAGAAACTTCATCCAACTAACTAATATCGGAATTAATCAATGGTCTTTTGTGACGGTATGACACAATTGAAAATATTCGCTTAGGTATGATTTCAAGGAAAAAAAGTTTAAAATAGTTACTCTTTTTCACGCGATAGAACTCTCCTATATTCTGCTGAGAATCAATTTTCTTCTCCTGAAGATGCTATCCTTGTTAGCCATCGCGCGTCGAGTGCAAAAATATCAGTATGGGGTTAGGGTAATTGATCTCTAGGAAAAGTTCCAATGAACGCATATTCTGAGCCACTCGACAAGAGGAAACAGAATTCAAGTAATGAGCACCACTTTGACATTGTTTGGAACTTTTCACTCGAAATCCTGATAGTTATTTCCAACTGCTTGATTCGCCTTTCGATAGGTCTAAGAAACCACGATATTCCAAGGGTCCCCATATCAGTATGAGAAACAAAAGTGCAGAAAGACATTAGCGTCAATAGTATTAGAGATGGCGAAAATAAGAATGGGGTAATCAACTTGGTGGAATTTTATGCTGGGTAAACCCAGGCAAGTCTCTTCTCAAAAAATACTCAGATGTCAAGAGTAACTATTCCTTAAAAGTCAAGTATCTTGATGCTAGTAATTACGATCAGTGATAATCTTTCATGGGAAAACTATGTGACAAGCTTGGATTTCTATTTAAGCGCTGTAAGCTGTTAGACGCTGCCATTTTTAAGTCAACCCCTGACAATGGCTTAGCGAACGCATCTCGGCATCCCGCGTTCTTGTCAGGCAGGACTGTCAAGTGTCACTGTCTTTAGGAGTTAGGAGTGTCATTTGTCATTTTAAAGATTTTTGTTTTGTCCTCGAGTATCCAAAATTTGTTTGGTTATTCATTCAAAATCAAAATTCAAATTGTCAAAATGACCAGGTGAGAATCAAAGAGAAATCTAGGACAGAATGAAATCGGTTTTAATTTTAGGGAAAACATTGAACTCGGGAACGTTACCCCTCATAATATAAAACAGTTGAAACGTCTGAATAGTGTGGTCTTTCCCGTTTCCTACAATGATAAATTTTATAAAGACGTCTTAGAAGCTGGAGAATTAGCCAAACTAGCATATTACAATGACATTGTGGTTGGAGCCGTTTGCTGTAGAATAGACACTTCAGAAAAGTCAAAGCGGTTATATATTATGACTCTTGGATGCTTGTACCCTTATCGAAGACTTGGCATTGGTTCTCTCATGGTGCAGCATGTCCTTAGTTATGTAGAACAAGATGGTAACTTTGATACAATATTCTTGTGAGTATAAGAAATTTTACAGAAACCAAACTGATTATTATCACTTTGTGTTTGAAATAAATAGAAAATATATTTCATGCATTCAATTGAACTTAAAAGCTACCCTAAGGAGTAAACAAGTAAATAGCCATGATAAGCTAGCTCTTGTTCAACATGGAGGTTAGAATTATATCTATTTTTAAAAACTGACCAGATTTGAATAATAAGAAATTACCCCTGAGTAATAAACTATAAGTTTAACCTTGACTTTTCAGTGGAAAAGTTCATGCACTCGTTGGTAATTTCCATCTCTTATTACTTGAAACTGCTGCATAAATCCGGTGTGGGAAAACAAATCAAAAATTGCATTTCCTAGTTGGATAATATCATTTCTGCCCAATAATTTTCATCTGATAGAATGAAGTAATATAGATAAGAATGTTTATTTGCAGTTGCCAAAATACATGTAACAAATTAAGGATGAGATTGGAACCTTTGGTGTGGAAGTTGAAATTTTTTGTAGAGATCAACTACCCTAACTCCAAACTGATATCACTTGCACTCATCATGCGTTTGTCTAACAAGGTTAGCATCTTCTAATATTAGTTTGTGGCTATGGTAATTGATCTCTTCAAAAAGTCTACATGTTACAAGTTCTATAAATTCCAGATGTAATTTTTCATAGTTTTTTGGGTTGTTGACCTGTCACTATCTGTATAGAATCCAATTTTGATTTTTCAAATTATGGCTGGTTATCAACCAACAAAACGACTAAGAAAACATTATTCCTCCACGATATAATCATTTGATATTGATAAATGGAAATTATTAATGAATTATTTGCTACTTATAGTCAGAAGGGCATGGATATTGTAAATTAAAGCTATATCATTTTCTTAATCATTGCCAGGCTTGAATAATAGTATATTTAACAATGCTGATTTCAGTTTAATTGCATAACTCTAGTGCAATCAGGATTGGTATTTTATTCTACTGTTGGGAAATAAAGCTGTCAGCTGAGTCAGAAAAGCATGTAAGCTTTCAGCTAAAGCTGGTGATTGAAAAACCGGTCATTGTAAAAATGAGGGAGCAGTAAAGATTTTGTATTACTGTTGATCTTTCCAATAACTCAAAAATTTGTTTATGAATAAATACATTTGCTTAATGTTCCTTCTGTCCATGATTGTTATTATTATTTAAATTCAATTTTGAACTGTTATCCTGTATCATCTACCATTAAGATAATTTTTTAGATTTACATTTTGTCAGATTGACATAAAATACTTTTGAAGTGTTTCTTTGACCTCTTGAAAAAATCAATACCACAAAAAAGTAATTTGAATTACTCTGTTATTTCTCTGAAAATAATATGTTATATGACCTATCTCATGTCATGTAAGTGATCTATAGAGATGAATAAATGTATCTATCTATCTATTCACTTTCGGTGGCAGCATTTTTTCTCAAGACAGTACCATATCAATGAGATTAAATTCCTCACAAATCTTAGTGTCAACTTTTTTTTTCAATGGTTTCATCATTAATAATATCCAAAAAAACTGCAATTATTTCTTGAAGAACTTGATCCCCAATAACTTCAAATTATATTTTAATGAAAGGAATACTTTTATTGATATTTCCACCACCCACTTTCAACATATGAAATGAAAAAATACTTACATTTCCCAATTCTCAGAGAACAATAGGTGAATTATTGATTTGACATAAAGGTATCTTTTCTTAACTTGAAATTATATTCATATTTTTATAGAATTGCTCTATTTTTTTGTAAATTGTCATAAATGTGAATTCGTTTTTTGCATAGCATGATCAAATGTCTATCTATTTTTATTCATTGTTTTTGGTACAATTATTGTTATTACATTATCATTTATTTCTGTGGAATTTCAGACATGTTCAAGTGAATAATGAGGGAGCAATCGACTTTTACAAAAAATTCGGATTTGAAATTGTGGAAACCAAGGAGCATTACTACAAGAGAATAGAGCCGGCAGATGCTCATGTCCTACAAAAGACCCTACGACCAAAGGGCCAGACCAACGGAATCATCGAATAAAACGAGTACAAGTAGCAACACAATTCATCTGTTACTGTAATTTTACCTTTTTTGTTGAATTAATTTTATCATCTTTTGTACATAAATAATAAATCCGAGTGTTGATCTTTTGAGTACTTGACAACGTCTTTTATTATGCTTTTGTGATGGATGTTACTAGTTTTGCACTCGATTAACCCACACTGTGACTAGTCATAACTTGATTCAAACCTCCAGAGCTCTTAGATAGTGTGGAAGTGAATGATGATATAATGAATGATAACTACTGTGTGCCAATTGAAGGATGTTCAGAGTGGAGTTTTAGAAATGTATGTTATTTTGACTGCTCCTGACAAATCTCCATCTATCACTATTGTTCGTGATCCTTTTCAATGAATCAGAATTTTAAATGTAAGATCTTCTATTTATTAATTATTATCAATAGTATTTTTCACACTGGAATATATCCAAAACTTTTTAAAATTGGTATAATCAAACCTATTTTCAAAGGCGGAGATAAAAGTTACCGACCAATCACACACTGGCAAAAAATTTTGAAAAAATTTCAAAATCTAGAATTGATGACTATCTAACACAACAAAATATTTTATCTCCCAACCAATTTGGATTAAGGAAAAATATTTCTACAGAAAATGCTATTACTTATTTGACAAGTAATATTTATGATTCACTCGATGATAGATTGCCAACTATCTGTGTTTTTCTTGACCTAGCAAAGGCATTTGATACAGCCAGTGATGAATTACTTTTGGAAAAATTTCAGAATATTGGTTTTCGCAGAATAACCCAAGATTTATTTGCAAATTACATAAACAAAAGGATACAACAAGTTAATATTGATGACACATTTAGTGATCAAAAAAATTTTTAAATATGGTGTACCACAGGGTACAGTTTTAGGTCCCTTGTTATTCAATATTTATCTAAACGATCTTTTTTCACTCAAATCAAAAGGAAAAATTCATGCGTTCGCGGATGACACTGATATATTTTACACTCCTAAAAGTTGGACAGAGTGAAAAAAAATAGTACAAGATTTTAGAAATGTTAAAAAATGGTTCGATAACAATTTATTAACAATAAATTTCGATAAAACAAAATATCTTCCCTTTTCTTCTTACGAAAATTCACTACCAAATTGGGGCCCTATTGAAATTACTAATACTGTACAAATCATGTATGGTGACTGTATCAAATACTTCGAATTCTTCTTCCCAAATTTCGACAATTGAAAGGATTTTTAACAATACCACAACTTGGAATTCTAAATTTTGCCTTAATACAATCCCAAATAAGTTATGGAATATTAGGCTGGGGCGGGGTGTCTAAAATATATAAACATAAACTGAAGATAATACAAAAAAGATTTCTGAAAATAATTTACAATAAGGACTGGAAATATTCAATTGAATTATTATTCAAAGAAAGTGAAGAAATGGATATAAATCAATTATATATTTATAGAATGATGATTTACATTCATAAAAATAAAAAAATTATAATGAACATAAATATGAAACTCGGAATAGAACTGTAATTACATCTAAGAAGAAAATTTATGACAAAATATCACATGAAATCAAAAAAATTAAATCATTATCATCATTTAAACAAAAAAGTAAAAAATGGATTATCAAGACCTTTCAAATTAATTTTAACACATTTTTGAATAGTTTATGAAATTGGTTTCTTCAAATTGATGATTATCTAGGTATGTAACTTCATTACCTTCAGTTAACCTTACAAGTTCGCTTCGTCAGGTTTGGTTTTAAGTTTATTCATAAAAATTTATATTCATGAAATTCTCGAATTGTAATTATTATTATCTATTCATGAATAAACTTATATTATTATTAATACATATATAAAATATTGAAAGCAGATTTTGCCATGAAGAGAAAAATATTTCTCAAGCAGTCACTGATCGAGCTGGAAAGAGCCTAGAAAAACAGGAATCCTGCAGTTTTTGATATCCTCTTGATAACTACATTTTTCTGTTCTAGCTAAGCTAGTCTCAGATGCAGGGTTGTGGATGAATCACTGTTTTCAATATGTAAACTACTCTTTTCTTTGCATTGGGTAGATGGTCAACCTTTGCATGTGAATTTTTAATACTGTAGTATTTTTGAAATGTTCACAACAAATGGTGCATTGAGATGTCGAACTTAAATTTTTTTTTCGAATTGAACATCAGTGCATTCTTCATTTACCTAGCAGTTTGTTTTACATATCATTTTTTTTGTGTTCTATTATGATGAGGAATGATAAGGAATTTAGACTATATATGTTTATATACTCATGTTTTATCGATGTGTTTGAACTCTCTTTTTTTAGGGTTGTGAATGATAAGAAATTTTAGACTATACCTACCTATAATATTTTTACATATTAATGTTTTGTCAATTTTTAAACTCTTTTAAAGTGTTATGAGTATAAACCGTATATTCAACTTTTTCTCTTGTTTGTTGACCATGTTCTCTGAATGTTATTGTCCTCTTTTGCTTATAGTTCATAGTACATTTACCTTGACTTACCACATATACCAAGTGTATCAAAAATGGTTAATAAATATTATTATTATATTATTATTATTAATATATTGTACTTGACTAAAAAAACAATGCGTGTTAAATCTGGTGTTCTTGCGGGTCCGATCTCACTCGCATCAAGACTTTCATGATTTTGCAAAGGTAATCTTGGTTCTCATATCACTAAATCTTCCTGAATAATAAGAGTCATATTGGTGTTATAAACAAGTTAACTAATTGTTGAAAACGGTTTATTTGAAAAAGCAGGGGTACTGATATTATACCCATTGATCGTAATCTCCGAGGCGCAATATTTTTTTCTTGACCAAATAGGATATTCCAATGCAAGATAAAGTGATGAATCCAAAAACGCATAATTTCATTAGATGCACCATTTCAAAAGTTGGGATGGTTTTCTGTGCATATAATAAAATTTATTTGAACTCAAAATTCAATTCAGTACGTAATATTGAGAATCACCGAAGTTTCACGTGATAGAAGGGGAGGAAAAAAGTTCTAGGGATGTGTCTGAATCGCTTTAGTCAGAAAGTCATATTTATATACCTTCTTGTATAATTTCCGCCTGATAAATACAACCATCAGCATGCACACTACACCTGCCAAGGAAAATAGAGTCAATGAAACACCACAATTCAATGTCGAAAGTTATTATTTGTTCTCTAATGAAAGTTAATTCAATATTTCTATTGTCGAACGCTACAAATCAAAATTCAACTCTCTCAGCTCTACTAACACCGTCATATAATTTTGAAAACATAAAGATCAGGTCGATAATGAACTTCAAGCATATGGAAATTGTCAATTCATATTTCAGATTTATACCTAGAGCATTAGTCAGTTGAGACAGTCGAATTTGTTTAGCAATTATTGTACAAAATTGACTAGGAGTAAGTGTAATGAGATAAGAACTGTTATAGATCAATTGGTGAAGAGCATTGCTTGAAAACCGCAGGATATACCTTTCGATTTGATCTCAATAATGGAAAGTAATCGCAAAGTTAATTTTTCACTTGAGCTCAAATCAAGTTTCAGTTACAACCAACCAGAGCTGTCAAAGATACTTTGGAAAAGTATCTAGTTACTAGATAAGTTACTCTTCGAAAAAATGTCAAAAGATACTTTGGATATCTAGTTACTCTTTGAAAAAAGGAACTTAAATACTTATCTTAAGTTACTTTTCAAGATACTTTATAAGATACTTTTTCAGTTACTTTGTAATTTGTACAAGGTGTCTCAAAAGAAATTTTATATTTCAAAAATCGATAAAAAATAAGGTAAGCCGTTCATCGATTTTTTTATTAATTATTAAAATACACTCTTCGGGAATTTATTTGTTAAAAATAATATCGTCCAAACGACATTATTTTTAACGCATTCATTCAATTAAAGACTAAAATTTCTGATGACCGATTGACAGGTAGGCTTCGTGATGGTTCCGTTTCGTGGCGAATAATTTGTTTTAATTGCGCCGGATCTAAGATACTTTTCAGTATCTAAGATACTCTTCAGTATCTAAGATACTTTTGAGTATCTAAGATACTCTTCAGTACCTAAGATACTTTTGAGTATCTAAGATACTTTTTAAAGTTACAAGATATAGTTCCTTTTAAAAAGTAATCAAGATACTAATTACTTTTTACCAAAACAAAAAAGTAACTAAGATACTGTATCTTAGATACTTTAAAGTAACTAAGTTACCCTAAAGTAACTAAGATACTTTTTTCTGACAGCTCTGCAACCAACCAATCCATAACGATCCAATTATTTATTCTTCCTCTTCCATCTTTGTAAAAATAAATAAATAAATAATATCAACATAAACATGTTTGAACTTTTAAGCACTAAGTTTCAAATAAAAATCTGATGGTACCGTAGTATCTCAAACTCGCCGCATGTATTTAATTAAGAAAAAACTTGATATTTATCAGTTGTGTTCCTTCCTATGATAATGTTCGGTATATTTTGAGGTACAATATTATATAAAACAGTTCATACTATTATTTTCACGAATTTTTTGGAATGAATATTTCTGGTAATTCTTTGACTGCTCATGGAGAGCTTTAATAATAATTATCAACAGTTTGGTTCTATTCAAAGTAAAACCAATTTTAAATTCAACTGGGCCATATTCGATGAGAATCCATAATTAACACAAAATACTTTCTGTACGATTCCTCTAGCAATAGGTTTACAAAACCAGAGCACGAGTTTTGCTAAAATAGCTTCTTCAGACAGGGTCCTGTTGAATAGTATTTTGTATCAAATATGAAGCTTGTATACTGAAAGGGTAGGAATACCACCCTTAGTTAATGCCCTTCCCGACTCTTTCAGTGCACAAAATTTTCACTTGAATTCAATTTCTAATCAAGGAACTATGAAAGTTATACACTACGCCAATCTGAACAAAAAAAAGTTAAGTACTTTATTTCATTTTGGAAGGAGGGATAATTTTCTTGCTTCCCATTTAAGATAGCGTTTCAATAATTCATAGAATAAGGTCACCAAATCAGAGCAAGCTGTGATTTTGAGTACAGTCAACAGGCGAATATGCCCATAAATCAGTTTCAGACTATTCTTCCAAACGAAAACTGGCACATTGCTCTAATCTAGTGACCTTATTGAGAAATGATTCCTTAAATTTAAGAATGTAGGGTTTCACGGTCTGTGTTAATTCATCTCTGGTTTTTCGGACTTGAGGGCCGTGTAGTGGAATTTTGACTTCCGGAGCTTTCGGCTACATCTGCGGCAGCCATCTTCAGCGGCGTGGTCTTAGTTGAACTCCTCTATGTGAGTTTACTACGTCTTATTGCAAATCTGGAATTGACTCGTTATTATCTTTCGGTCCGACAGCGTTCTGTTGGTCGTCCCTGGTTCTATCTGGCTTCGTCTTAGCTGTTCTTAGAACTGGATACCAAATTTTGTTCAAATTTGTTGAAGTTATTCTTGTGCTTATGTATCTCAATCGCTTCCCGGTATAAGCGAGTGGAGTAATGCGTCGTCGTTGACAGAATTGAAGTTTCGTCGAATTGTATATTATGGTTGTTCAGAAGGGCGTGCTCAGCTACAGCTGATTTGTCCGTTTGTCCCAACCGACAATTTCGACTGTGCCCACTGATTCGAGTCTTAAAGCTGCGTTTGGTGGTCCCTATATATACTTTTCCACATGAGCATGGAATTCTGTATACCCCAGCATTGGATAACGGATCTCTTGGATCTTTAGCTGACCTCAGTTGTTCCTCTATTTTCTTTGTTGGTTTGTATATTGTTTAAATATTGTGCTTTTTCAATATATTTCCAATGCGATCCGTGGTACCTCTTGGATAGGGCAAAAAATCGGTTCCTGAGAGTGGAGTCACAGTCTTCGTCATCCACATACCTTAACCAGCATTCGGGTCGTTTTGTGGCACTTCCCAGTGCTGTTTCCTCGAATTTCTCCATAAAAAAATTGGCTACCACAGGACTAAGTGTGCTTCCCATTGCTACTCCATCTTTTTGTTCATAGAATGTACCGTTCGATAGTAAGCGCAATTGGATCACCAACGTACAACTTATCGAAGTACTTAGCAAGACTGGTGCAACCAATGATAGGTCAGACGGATCCATATGTCAAAGATTCGAAACATTTTATCGATAAACTCAAAATCACGTCAGTATCCTGGTCAGTTTCGACGTAGTGTCATTGCGTTCACAAATGTGCCTCTCGAGCAGGCTCTCAAGTACCTAGAGGACACATTTCCGGATGACATAATGGCACTGTTACGCTACACACTAACAACAACATATTTCCAATTCAACGGTATATTCTATGAACAAAAAGATGGAGTAGCAATGGGAAGCCCACTCAGTCCTGTGGTAGCCAATTTTTTCTACACTTTTTTCACTACACGACCCTCAAGCCCGAAAAACCAGAAATGTATTCCTTAAATTGTAAATATTTACCAATTAGTCCGAGGGGATATAAACGATAATCAGTACTCAGACATATCAAAATACGATATATATACGATAGAGCTCAATACTCGAAGCCACATATTATTTTAAGTTATTTTAAGAAATCCATTGTTAGACAGCCAGTGAGACTCAAAATAACCATCACAAATCAGAGCACTGACACTTCAATTACATTTGCGTCACATTATTCAAGTTAAGAAAGTTTTCATCATTACAAATACCTGATGCCTAAAAACCCTGGTGTTGGGGCTTATAGCTAAGATAGACATCTTACTTAGACCATTGTTTATAGAGGTTTAATTAGTCAACCATATGGAAATATCATTTGAAGGAATGGCAATAATGATTTTGTTTCCAAGACATGTCTTCCTGAATCACACATTTCCTTGATTACTTATACATAATACCGAAAGATGGCAATCAATTCAGAAACAGAAGTGGAAATTTTGTCAATGTCGTAGATCATACATTTTTTGAAGATTATTTTTATGCCTAAATTTCATCTACTTCATAAACTTCTATCGTGAACTCTATTTTGAAGCTTCATTATCTTTCTATCAACAGTCTAAGTGTCAAGTCAAACTGACAGACCCAACTCTGCGCCTATTTTTATATATCGATCAAAATTTATCGTGGTTAAAACACATAGAAGTCTTGAGAAAGCGAATTTCGCCAATTTTGGGAATATTATATAGAATCAAAAATCAAATTCCAATACATAATAGAAAAACAATATATTTTTCATTAATTTATTCAAGAATCCAATACCTCATCTCAATTTGGGGAACAGCAAATAAAACAACTATCAAGCCACTTCAAACTCTTCAAAACAAAATTATAAGATGTATATTCAATTTAGAGCAGCAAGAACCAACAATTAATCTTTATAAACCTAGAGGATTATTAAATAGTCTTTCTCTTTTCAAATACAAACTTTCAGTATTTATTCATTTGATAAAAAATAACGTGAAAAATTCAAATTTGAAATTTACCATAAATGCCTATGACTATTCAACAAGAAAAGCAGATGACTTTTCTCTGAATTTAGAACAAATTATTGTAAAAAATCTATTATGTATGAAGGCGTCATCTTCTATAACAGCTTGCCGAAAACATTGAAAAATAAAAAAAATACTAATTCATCCCTCCCTAACCGCGGAAGGCCGGGTCACCCCCGCCACCGTGCTGGGTAATCGCACGTTAAAAGGTAAGGCCTCGTTGATCCATTGCTCGCACAAGTTTCGACTTTTGAGGGTTGACGTTCGTCAGCTGGTCAACGGAACGAACAATTTTAGAACACAATTTTTTTTTTTTAGAACAATTTAGGAAAAACTTAAAAAAATACTTATTATCTTGAACTAAATTCACTCTTTCTTTATCAACTTATTATATCTCACCCATGACTGAATAGGCCAATACACATGTATGAGTATTTTTTTTCTTCTTGTTTTTGTTAATGAAGCACTGAATTTAACTGCTTGAAATCAAGATGTTCCCTATTATAAATACGTGTTATTTCTTGGGAGCAATAAACGTTATAAATTAAAAATTTTGTCATGTATTTTGAAGTAAACGGAAATATTTATATTATAGTGTAGATGGCGTAACAAAATCGCCTCAAATCGTTTTCACACAGGCATTGACTAACTATATCTTTATAAACAATGCTTATACCTGTAAAATTTGGGGTGAAATTGGCGACACATGCCTACTATGATGAAAGGCTTCATGGCATCTTTCATTAAATTAGTTCAGATAGCGCTTGCAACGAAAAGAGTTACGAATTTGGTAAGAAATGTATAAACAGCCGACCAGTCGGTATGCATGCTTCCTTCAGTTTATCTTTCCTTCTTGTGTTACCTCACCAAACGTTCACATAAATTCAGCTTATTGCTCTATAAGAGATCATATATTTTTTGGTACACTTCTCGCAGATGGGCGAACAATCACTATTCGCACCTCTGTCTTTCATCTTGACGAATATCAAATGAATCACATTGAAATACCAAATGTTGGATAAAAACATTCCCATGCTGTGTAATCTGTACACAGAAAACTACTTTATTGTTTTTTAGTCAGCGTTTCTGGAAATATTGTTTGTGAAGTTTTTGAGCATCAACCAATAAAATATGGCGCCCTACCATCGCGAGATCATCTTATCATTCATAAGTACGAGGTTTCTCTATTCGATGGTTAAATAACTTGCAGAAGTATGTACATATATATCCCAAAAACCTCGCACATTCACTTAATTAGTTCCTTGATGAATTTGGAATGAATTTATTCGAAAGTACATAATTAATATCTTTAAATCTCTTATTTCGCCTCATTATAAAGTGGAATGAAACAATTCAATTCTACAACTATGAGTTTACCAAATGACCGTAGAGATTCATAATTCTGCAAGCTCAAAACACATTTCAATAAATATATCACAACAAGACTCAACCAAATCACGAACGATACGTTGTTCAAGTTCCGAGAACAATTACAAAAAACTTATTTTCCGTTTACGCTTAGTACATTAGCCAACGGTCATTATATCTTAAGTACTGTATAAAAATAATTGTTCCATTCTCTAGTCTACGTAAATTCCTGAATAGGCCAATACACAGTTCATCCGCAATATAACTTTTATAATACTTATTCGCTAGACACATTTATTGATTTTTGCGAGTAATATCAATATCAATGAAGATCAATTCATTTACGAAAACGTTAATATCATTATTGTTCTGCGTTCAGTAGTTCTTGTATACGTCCGATACAAACCTTAGAACCTTCGTAGGCCTCTCTTGAGAACTGAAAAAATAAAATATCCACATGAAGACATCTTTTTGAACGATCACGTGACTTCTCATGAACGAAATGAAAAAACTTGCAATTGACCAAATACGGCATGACTTAAAATATTTTTCGTAAAACTTGGTTATTCACAAAGATAAATGACAATTTGGCGCCTCTATAGTACCATAATCTCAATAAACTTTTAAATTGACTCAATAGACTTTCATCTCTGCAGCTGATCGTGATTTGTCGAATTCTATAAACTATTTGTATTTAACTGAGCCAGGATGGTTGCTATTTCCTGCTGGCCCCATACAAAGGTTCAAAAATGAATAAAAAATAATTGCACAAAATGTACCACAAGGTTCAGTGATCGGACCTGTTCTCTTCCTTATATACATGAACTCAATATCTAATTGAGAATTAGAGTATTTGATCACAGTCTGGGGAACAGCATCTAGTTCTTTATTGCAACCTTTAAAAACACTACAGAATAAAGCAATTGAGTGTATTAACAAATTGCATTATCGTAAACCCATTGTGAATTTGTATACACCAAAAAATTTACTCAATTTAGAAAAGCTATATAAATTGAAGACCTGTTTATTTATTCATTTGACATCATCCAACAATAAACATTCGACCCTAAAATTTACTCCAAATTCGAGTATTCATACCTATAAAACAAGACAGTTGAATGACTTCGATTTGATTAAAATCAGAAGTAATTTTGGTAAAAAATCTCTGCTTTACTCAGGAGTTCTTACTTATAATATCTTGCCAAAAAACTTGAATGAAATAAAAAATATAAATAAATTCAAATCAAAATAAAAAAAATATTCCTTGAGACAATATAATAGAGTTTTCCAAGTATACAAAATTCCTTTTTCGTCATTTTGATGTTATGATCTAACAGTTTAATTTATTCTGTGTTTGTATCTTCCTAATGTTTTCCTATATGTATATCCCTGTATAAGCATTAGCTTCTTGGGATCAGTTACTCAATAAACAATAATAATAAACAATAATTTGATTATCTGATCGAATGTTAAATTTGAGTTTATATAAGGCCATGTTGCAGCCTTCGAAGTTTTGGTGTCAGGTGTGGGTTGGAAAACTATCTGAATTTTTTAAAGTATGTGTCGATGGAGGCTCTTTACAAAATTGATTCAAGAAATTGAGAGAAATGTTTCATTCCACTGCATACTCACCAAGGAGAAGTTCAGAAATCCGTGTGGTAGAGCTTCCAGCACATCGAATTTCACGTCATTGCCTAGATTTTTGAGCCTTTTCGCAAACATTACACAATCATCCAGACAGGGATCAAAATGAGTACTCTGAAAATGCGATAACAAGCTTCATACACACGAGCAATGTGAGTGATAACGAAAAGTGGAATATTATTTACCAGAACACGCGTGGGAGGGAACAATTTCAAGTCTTCGTCCGAGGCGTACATTGGACTCAAATATGGATCCTTTGGTACAGCAAAGGTGAATTTATTGATCATGTTACTCTGCGAATCTACGTCTAAATCCAGTAATTTTTCAGCCGTAGACATAGTTCTACCCCCTGAAAAGTACTAATTTATATCCAACTCATTTTTCAAACAGTATTACTTTAGTTGATATTCATACCTATTCTACTAGAAGTTGTGAAAACATTTATATAAAAACAGGAAAAATCTTATAGTATTTTCCACAAAGGTCTTAGAATTTATAATAATCTCTCAAGAAACAGTAAAAATATAAATATTTTCAAAAGAAAACGACGTTCCTATTATGTTCCCAAACATATTTCTATTTGAAATAATGTATGTTTCTTTCTCAAGTGAATAACGTATTTGCTCAATTTGACGAAATTTAGCATATTTGCTAGTAATAAAATATTATTAATTATTATTACTGATAACGAATATTAGTTCTCCAGTAGAATACTTCACGTTCCTTTGCATTGTTAGTTTTACTTAAGTGAAAATCAAAAAAAAAAAAATTGGATGAAATGAAGTCAATAACCAATCAGAACAACATTATCCTGAAAGCACATCCAATGGCACTTATACATGTTACGCTGCTATCGAAACATTTAGATTTATCACAGATGTCTATATACTGGTGTTTCTATTGTTGCGATATTGTTTCAGACAAACCTGTGGACAAGGCGTGGTAGTTCATCAGTGGCCATGAGGGGCGCTGGTAATCAAAAATTTCTATTAATTTTCGTGATCATTCGATCCATGGAACACGCTGTTGCCAATTCTGATGTTTTTGTTAAAGGATAGAGAATTTATCGGGACTGGATATGTGAGGTTATTGAAAACACCGAAACGCGCCAAATTTGTGTTTAACTTTATGCGTTATTTATTCCATGTAGTTTGAAAGTAATTTCTCAGTTGGAATAAATTTGCATTGTGTTTCTACTGACCTGGACCAGAATTCGCAACGACATGGCCACTTGGCAACACAGGACTGTCATCTCCACTGCCAGAGTGCCGGTACCTGGCGGATTTTTTGCAGTACTACTACGCCTACATCATCAAATGTTTCATCAAGTTGGCCATATCGGTCGTCTGATTTGCTGACAATCTTTTATATGGAGTGAAAACACCAGTATATAGCCACCTTAGATTTATCTCGATTTCTGATCTTTCAACATTGACGTTTCAGATATTTAACAATTTGAAAATGTCATGGTTTGACAAATCATCAATATTTTTGAGATAGTGCGATTTGCAAAAAAATTTTGGCGAATAGCCTTCAATCACTGATACTCAAATTTAATTATAATTTTTATAAGCACAATCCTTTTTGGTAACCAAGTGAAGTGCTTTCAGGAATTGTAGTAAAATTAATCGGCTATTACTACTGATAATTACCCAAATATTGTGTGAACTGCCCTTTAAGATTATACATGAACGATGTAACCTTGCTCTGGATAGAGTTATACGTCGAATTTGAAGATGACGCATTTTCCAGCGTCAGAACCGACACTTTAGTGCCATCAGTTTCCGTATCTGAATCTACAAACAAGTCCACAACATTAATTAGAGTGATGATACTTATCGCATACAGAAAAATGGAAAAATTATTGGGAAAATTGTAAATTAAATTTTTGCACGATCCAGATTTCTTCATTACTTCCGGTATCTATCGTCGACGCGGTGAGTCTTATTTACTGGTTGCTAGGCCAAAGGTATTGGTAAGTGATTCGCTTACCTTACCCCCATTATTTACAGACGTCTTCATGCTATAATTCAATAACTGATTATGTTTTTCGATAAAGCTGAATTATGTCATTGAAAAGTCTTCAAGGTTCATCATGGATTTTGACAATAAATGAATATTGCAACTTAACTCCAGGAACATACCCCTGGTGGTAGGAGAGTGGATACTGAAGATGCTCTCTAGTAGAGCAATAAGTATAAATGTAGAAGACATTACTGTGAGAAGATTGGTCATGAGGAGATGTCCGCAGGGAGGGGTCTTATCACCCCTTCTTTGGAACATAGTTCTGGATACCATGATTAATCACCTCAACAGTAATAGTTTCTACACAATTGCATATGCAGATGACATAGTTGTCTTGCAGACCGGCAAATTTGTGAACACCCTGTGTGATAGAGCGCAGGATGGTCTCAAATTAATAGAAACATGGTGTAAAGAACACTCACTGCCATTCAATCCCAAGAAGACGGAGATGGTCCTTTTCACTAGGAAAAGAAGCTTATCGGGCTTGAAACTCCCCGAAATCTTCAAAAGCAAACTAAACTTCTCTGAAGAGGTGAAATACCTCGGTATTACCCTCGACAGGAAGTTAACATGGAACTCGCACATTCAGAGCAGAGCAAAAAGAGCATACGTGGCCTATGAGCAGTGTCGGAGGACAGTGGGATGCACATGGGGTCTCTCGCACCGTGTAGTCACCTGGATCTACACTGCAATAAGAAGACCTATGCTAACGTACGGAGCCATTGCATGGGGACCGAAAACTCTACAAGCAACGGCCATCCAAAAAATATATCAAATACAGCGAATGGCTTGTCTGAACATCATAGGAGCCATGAGAACAACACCAACCGCGGCAATAGAATAAGTTACCGGTCTGACACCTCTGGACCTGCACGTCAAGGAGGTTGCGCTAATGGCCATGCTACGATTGCGCACGGCTGGTGTAAACCCCGAGGTAGGAATGGGTCAACTGAGGCGGGGCCTGTGGAGGGAGGCACTCACTGCGGTGCCTCTGCTACAGGCAGCCAGTGACGCAATTGAACCCAAGTTTGTGTTTAATAAACCCTACAAAATACAAATAAAACAGAGCACTGAGGCAGATGCTGCAAATGCAATACGCATATACACAGACGGCTCAAAAACCAAGGAAGGATCAGGATGTGGAGTTTACTCCAGATCACTTAGCCTAAGGATTAAGTGGGAAATGGGAAAAAATACCAGCGTGGTTCAAACAGAACTGGCTGGTATCTCAATCGCCACAAAAGAGCTAACCAGAAAAGGAATTTCTGGCAAAAACATAAAAATATGCACTGATAGTAGACAAGCCCTACTAACCTTGAATAGACAACGTATTATCTCAGGGTTAGCACTAGAGTGCCACCAAGATTTAGCTAACGCCTCGGTAGATAATAATATCGTACTAAGGTGGGTGAAAGGGCACGACAGGTAACCGCATTGCTCACTCTTTGGTCAGGATGGCGGCTGGACTGAAAATTTTGGGACCAGGTGACACCCATGGCTTGACGACTTCGACAATTGCGGAACTAGCCAAACGTTACACCCATACTCAATCCCTTAAGAGATGGGTTGAAACCAAAGGATGCAGTTTGACCAGGATCACCCTGGGCGACCCTAGGAAGCTGGATCCGAATAAATATTTGGCGATGACCAGGAAGAACCTACGTTTAACAGTGGGATTTCTGACTGGACACTGTCAGCTAAGGAAACACCTCCATATTATGGGGCTAGTGGACACACCTCTATGCAGGATGTGTGAACAGGAAGATGAAACTGTCAGACATGTCTTATGTGAATGTCTGGAGCTATCGTCGATAAGAGAGTATGTTCGGTGAGTCTTGGCCTACACCTGCCGATATTACGGAGATGTCCCCTGGTGACCTGTCATCCTTCCTGGATAGGGCAGGATGGACAATGTCCTAGGAGGGCGACTCCTTGGCAGGATGTACAATGGGCCATATTGTGGCCTAAGTGCTATGGGTCTACACTCACCCTCCCTACTCTACAGATAAATTAAGATTGGTTTTGGTTTGGACTTCCATTGTCTATATTATTAACTCTTTTGAAACTTGTTTATAAGTACAAAAAACAAACTTATAACAATACAAATTGAATAAGGCGATCAAATCCAAATAAAAAAGGTTGAAATAGAGTTTTTGGTCAGAAGAGTAAAATCAAAGATTTGATTGATCAAAGAAAATAATATTGTGACAAAAAATTAAGATATCGAATATGAAATAGCAGTCAAAAATGTTTTGAATCAAGAAATATATGAATAAAGTGATCTGAACAAATGTTGAAACCAAGTTTCAAGTTGAGTGTACCCACGACTTTTCGATCGCTGGCAATAATCTTCGGGCGATGACTCATAACCAACAACATTTCGAGTTACCAGTGATCCTTTCTGTGTATGACCTCGGCTTCAGATCATTTAATGCTGTGATGGTTTGTCTAAACATGCTCCGCCGTTCCCGATTTTGTGGTTTCTACTCGTGTGTTATTTTTTTTGTGTTCGCACATTCTCACCTCCAATAGTCTTCTCGTTTCTCCTATGCAAGATTTGCCGCACTCGCATGATATCCGGTAAACGCAGTTGTTGGTGTCGCAGTGGTCGGATTTTTGTGAGCTGGCTGGGTATTGTGTTCCCCGATTGAAAATAAACTGTATTTCTCTCCTATCCTCTTAATCCTCTCGGAAAGTTCTTTCACGTTCTTTTTTGTTTAATAACAGGTTTCAATAGAGTCAATAATATAGACAGTAGAAGTCCGAACAGATACCACTCAGTAAGGAATATTGTCAGCAAATTCAAGCAAACACAATGAATACAATTTGGATATCGATAAATGCTGGCACGAATATATGTCACTTTTGAGTTTTCAGTTATTAGGTGGTAACTAGTTTATTTGAATCAAGGGGAAAACGCTAGGATCGTGCAAAAATCGTTATTTCCATCACGATTGTTAAGCACTATTGATAATAATTGTCTTTGATCGGTACAAGATGTATAAAAACCCTGGTGTGTTGACTGATACGATTTTGATTAGTCAATTCCTCTCGATCTGAGAAATCAAGGTCAGATCTTAAATTTTTTGACGGTAGGTGATGATGCAGATGCGATTTTTCAAAGCTGCAATTCCAATCAAGCTACTGCTTACGAGTGTATTTCGATAGCGACGGTCTCATGGACTAAACTCTGGCAGGATTTTTCGTTCACCAATAGAATCATTAGTAGACAAAATTTGTGTAGACAGACCACCTCAGAGAAAGCTCACCCCCTAGAGACAAGTTTGACAGTTTGATAATACGATTTGAAGTATTTGAAATTCGAGTGCGTTTGTAAGTTCCGATAATCTCAATATCCAATTATTTTTTATGGTGGATTCATGCAGCAGTTGTAGCTCGGAAGTCGGAATTCGCAAGTCGTAAGAAAGAAGTCGGAAGAAGTTGAGTCAAGGGCTTGCAATGAGAGCGTTCGTAAGGGAAGTTGACAATGTTTCAACTCTTACGAGTTACGACTTACGGATTTTCGAACTGCGCATGCGTTATCCAGTTCGTGTTGTATTGTCAGCTGTCGTGTATCGTGCTTGGTTGTTCAAAAGTATGACCTCGCCCGACGTCAGAGCGACTGTGTCAAATAGACCAATGGGGAAAGCTTGTCTTAGGATTAGACAGTTCTTAAGATTACTGCATGAATGGTGCACATTTTGTTACGAATTAAGACTTACGATTTCCGAGTTCCGATTACCGACTTCCGAACTACGATTTGTAGATATATATTTGATTTTATTTTGAAAGATTCATATGAGGTTTTTTTTGCGATACAATGTTTTTTTTTATTAAGAGTAAAGTATTTATTCGTAATTCATTCAATGCTACATGAATACAAAATGTATATATACCCTTTTCTTAAATATTATTTTTAGGTAATGTTACAATTTTTTCTCAATAACAATTATAAAATCATAATAGGGTATGTTTGAATTATAACTGAGTTTCTATAAAGAAATATCATGAACAGTCAAACAGTTTCAAACTGGTATAAGACTGATCATGAACTTTATATTGATTACATATTTTATTGAATAATTTTTTTTTCAGAATTACAAAGAAACAACAAACAGAAAAATCAAACAGGATATAGAAACAAAGAAAGAATCCATCGAATTTTATTTTCTCATTTGGAGAAAATATTTTTTTATTTTGATTTAAAATTCATTGATATTTCTACAATTTTGTTTATCTTCGGGTATTTCAATGAATTTTGAAAGTGCTTCATGAGTGAACCTTTTCCGTCCAATTACAGAGTTTGCAGAATCAAGGTGGAACAAGTTATATTGTCTCGTAAGGTGATTATGAATTTCTGATTAATATAAAATTAGATTTCATCGTATTATTAATAATAAGATATGATACTTTCAGAGTATCCATTTCATAATGCTCATCCAAAGAAAATGTGTTTGTAATTGAGTAAAGTTCATGTGTTGGAGTGTCAAATGGTAGACGATACAGTACTTTCAGAGCTTTCCTGTATAGAGCGGAAATTTTATTAAAATTATTTTTAGAACAAGATCCCCATATATTGATTAAATATTTGATTCTACTGAGAATATGTGAATATAAAAATATATTTGCTATTTTGGGATTCAATTTGGGACATCTTCTTAGGGCACCAATGATGGAAGATATTATTTTTATTAGATTTTCAATATGTATATCCCACTTCAATTTATCATCAATCCAAATGCCAAGATATTTCTTCAAAGATGTTTGTTTCAATTGCTCATCTTTTATTTTTATATTCAAGTTGATATTTTGTTTACTTTTTTGTTGAAAAATCATATATTCAGTTTTCTTGGAATTAACAGAGAGGAGATTGGAATAAAGCCATTTTTCAAATTTTAGTAAGTCCTCGTTTATCGTTTTTTCTAAAATCAAAATTGCTGCATGAATCCACCATTAGTGTTAGAAAATATAAGATAGTTCCATATATTTTCGAAAATAAAGATAGTTTTGAAAATCCCAGAATCAAAATTAGAGTGAAATGATGTTTATTTCCCAAGAAACTTACAAGTTTATAAAAGGGAAAATTAGAAAAAATGAATAATGAATCAAATAATTGCTGTCCGAACGAGCTCGATTCTTCTTCAACTTTTCATCGGGGCATGCATAGGCTATAAATAATTGATGTCAATTGATAATAGAACGCGAGATTATTCTGACGATGAAGAAAACAAACCTCACCTTGGACGATCTTTCTCAACTTGATTAGGTAGTAGTTATATTTGTGTGATCACCTGATTGTTTTTCAGAATTTAGTAGTTTACTAGTTAACATATTTTGTCCAGCATTAGTAGCAATGGTTGTTACGTGCCTTGTAAAAAACAATGCAAAAACAATAATTGAAATCATGGAATAAGAGTTACAAAACTACCAGATTCTCAAAAGGATTTCTTTAGTTAAAATTATTTAATAATATCAATAATGCGAGAATTTGGGCTTACGATTTTTCAGGTATATGTCAACGCACCAAGGCTTTTATGCATCTTGAATCGGTATAATGTGCTTATCGTTCCTGATACATTATAGAAAAACAATATATTTCTCATTAATTTATCCAAGAATCCAATTCCTCATCTCAATTTGGGGAACAGCAAATAAAACAACTATCAAGCCACTTCAAACTCTTCAAAACAAAATTATAAGATGTATATTCAATTTAGAGCAGCAAGAACCAACAATTAATCTTCATAAACCTAGAGGATTATTAGATATTCTTTCTCTTTTCAAATACAAAATTTTTGGTATTTATTCATATGAACAAAAATAATGTGAAAAATTCGAATTTGAAATTTACCATAAATACCCATGACTATTCAACAAGAAAAGCAAATGACTTTTCTCTGGCTAAATTTAGAACAAATTATTGTAAAAAATCTATTATATATGAAAGCGTCATCTTTCATAACAACTTACTGAAAACATTGAAAAATACAAAAAATACTAATTCATTTAAGAAAAACTTAAAAAAATACTTATTATCTTGAACTTCATTCATCGTCCATAGTTATTCTAATAAGTCTGGTAACTCCTTTGATGTGGTTAAAATATGCCGTTTTTTTTGCGAGCGGTCGTAAATCATGCGGGCTACTAGTACTCCAGTCACTATATACATTTGGAAATGCAAATGAACCGAGAAAGCCAAATTTTAGATATTATGTTGGGGACGGCTAGAAAAGCTTAAGTTCAAATTGTCGACCAAAATAACCTTGTGGGTTTTTCGCCATCTTGAAAAAGGGTTAAATTTATGGTGTTTTCATCATTACTCGGTTTCCCGTTGAGATACGAAAATTTGTATTGAATACTTTTTTGTTGCTTTTTGCACGATCTACAATTGAGGCTCTATACATTTTTCACGTATCGATCATCGTTATCGAGATATCGATGATAAAAACCATAATTGGGGAGAAACAATTGTTTTTCGCTATTTTCTTTTTTCCCGTGAAAGATATCGAGAAATGTTCGAAATAGAACTTGTAGAGCATGTCCAGACCGACAAATTCGTTTTTTTATTTTTCATTTCCAACAAAAGTTACGACCTCTAGCGTGCCACAAAGTCGGCCTCAGCGCGCCCGACGCTGCAATGTGCGTCTCGCCATAGAGCGACCGTTAGAGTTAGAGAACTGGATACCAAATTTTGTTCAAATTTAGTCCTTCTTCCTTTCTGTTGATGTTAGCCCTGTGCTTATGAATCTCAATCGCAAAAAAATTTGGTATCCAGTTCTAAGAACAGCTAAGACGAAACCAGATAGAACCAAGGAATCTGACGACCAACAGAACGCTGGCGGGCCGAAAAATAAAAACGAGTCAATTCCAGATTTGCAAGCAGTCGTAGTAAACTCACATAGAGGAGTTCAACTAAGACCACGCCGCTGAAGATGCCTGCCGCAGATGTAGCCGAAAGCTCCGGAAGTCAAAATTCCACCACACGGCCCTCAAGCCCGAAAAACCAGAGATGTATTAACACCGGCCGTGAAAGCATATATACTTTCATAAGACGAATAATCTTTCACTACTCCCACCAACGAAAAACGCAGTCCGCCAACACGTTTTCCGGACATATCTTCAAGTACAAACGTGGCTCGGAATTTTCAAAAATCATCAGGAATGGGGTTGGCGACAGAGTAATTACGGGCTTGAACCAATTTGCACCACAGCCGCACCCGCTCCACCCGAACTTTTTAAACTCATTTCGTGCAAATGTAAAGGAAAATGTTGAGCGGCTTGTGGGTGCAGGAAAGCAGGAATTAGTTGCTCCGTTATTTGACTTCACTGTAGTGGACAGACGTGCGACAATGTCGCCAGAGTCGATATTTTATTCAACGACGATCACAATGATAACGATGACGATATTTTGACCGTCACAGCATCATTTCCTGCGATTGACGAAGTTTCACGATTCGAAGAGTCTAAAGAGTGAAAAAAAATGACTGCCTGTAATTATTATTTTTGCTGCATAATAATTATTTGATTAATGAATTTCATGTATTTGATATATAATTTGGCTGGTTTATCAATTTATTTTGTATTGCAATAATTCCCTGAACAACCATTCATCCATTTTGACGTGTGGATAGAACCGTGCGAGCGGCTAAATAAAACCGGTCACAGTCTTACTGATTTTGTGGCGCGCTAGAGGTCGTAACTCTTGTCGGAAATAAAAAGTAAAAAAACTAATTTGTAGGTCTGGACACGCTCTATAAGTTCAATTTCGAACATTTCTCGATATCTTTCACGAGAAAAAAGAAAATAGCGAAAAACAATTTGTTCTCCCCAAATTTATGGTTGTTTTCATCGATATCTCGATAACGATGATCGATACATGAAAAATGTATAGAACCTTAATTGTAGATCGTGCAAAAAGCAACAAAAAAGTATTCGATACAAATTTTCGTATCTTAACGGGGAACCGAGTAATGATGAAAAACTGAATTTAATCCTTTTTCAAGATGGCGAAAAACCCACAAGGTTATTTTGGTCGACAATTTGAACTTAAGCATTTCTAGCCCCCCCCAACATAATATCTACAATTTGGCTTTCTCGGTTCATTTGCATTTCTAACCCGATTTTTCCGACGTAATGACTGGAGTATAGCAGAAATACATTATAGGAGGGTCAGTCAGCAGCGCGAACAATATGTTTACTCGAAAGTGTGTCTACGAGGGTCAGGCGTCAAGTGTTGATCATATTCATTATATATTATTTATGTTTTTGTATGATCTTTCATTGAGATGATTATATAATATGAGATTCTAATAACAATAAATTGAGGAATATTTCGTTGTAATAACTGGCATGAATCACCTGATTTCTTAAATTATGGGCAGGTAAAAAGGTGAGATACTTATAAAGGGACTTCACAAAAAAATAATCTTTATTACATATTACCTAATTGAATGGTGATTTGTTGTTTTCTTGAGTATACCCTAATAGTGTAATTATAATCTATTCAGTACTTTGGCATAAAAAAATATATTTAGACACATTTCAAATATTTAGTTGGGGGTTGGTTGGAGTTAGGTCGAATAAATGAAACTACTATTATTTCTTTGCCGACGTTTCGACTTATATAAAGTCATCGTCAAGGTACTACAAAGTTACAGTAAATCAGATATAAATACACACAAGGTAAAAAATTATTGAAATTTGCGACAAGAATCACTTCTGCGAATGAGAGGTCAAGATTGAGTACATAAGTTTGGTACAATTCAATTGACAGTGAAAATGTAAAAAGAGACTAAACAAAAATTGAAAACTGTAGGAAACGGTTGGACTCACATAAATTTCTGGTTCTCTTGTCTATTGAAATAAAAATTGAAGGACATTTACATAAAAATAAAAATTCCCAGTTTTCGATACTGAAATATATATTTTGTTTATATAATATATATATATATATATATATATATATATCGTGTACATATATGTATAGACCTCAAAACTCTGTTTGAGTCCAGGAAGTAAGTGAGTTAACCTAATTTTATTATAACGGTCGCTAACACAGTGGGCTTTTCGATCGGTCACGAAATATACTTCTGTATATTTCAGTCTCAAAAACTGGGAATTTTTATGTAAATGTCCTTTTATTTTTATTCTAATAGACAAGAAACCAGAGATTGGGTTCTACTGTTTCCTACATTTTTGAAATTGTTGTTCATGTCACCTTTACATTTTTACTGTCAATTGAATTGTACCAAATTTACTCAATCTTGACCTCTCGTTCGCAGAAGTGATTCTAGTCGCAAATTTTAATAATTTTTCACCTGTATGTGTGTATTTATATCTGATTCACTGCAAATTTGTAATACCCTGAGGATGACTTTAGTAAAAGTCGAAACGTCGGCAACGATATTAGTGGTTTCAGTTTAGTTGTTCATTTAAACATTAAGATCTTATTTGCCCATAGTTGGCAAATTTGATTGTGTAATAGATTCGAACTCTTGTAAACAATGAAAGTAAATAGTCTTTGGGAAAATTGCTACATGGATGGCTGAATTCTACATTTGGAATATTCTTTCAGAAATATGTTTCCTACACCATCATGTATGCAGTAATCATCATGTAAAATCATCAATCAGTAAAATTCGAAACAAAAATATTTTCTAATTGTGTTAAAGACTTACCAAAAATCATTGGGAGGGACTGTTAAGCCACCAAATATATTTTTACTACCTTTGTAAGCTTTGAGCTCACAAAATGAAGTAGACTTGTCTCTTTCGGATGATGAACAATATTCCACACAAATATGACAAGAATGTTTACAGAGACATCTACGTAAAAAATATCCACCAACATAGACCAGTGCATTTCCCTCCTCTGATATCAGATTCCTATAATCGGTTGATGTCTATTTACTGTATTATAATTGTAGAAATACTTATATTTGTTATAAAATTAAATGGAAATAATAAATCTGATAAATTTTTATTTTGTACCTATTGATTTCTGCTTAATATCAAGTGTAAGAACATTTCAATTAATTGTGTTCAACGTACTTCCCCTTCAAATCTCAATCCAGTGAATTTGTATACCAACATCAACATTTTCGTCTTTGTTCGTAAATAATTTCATTGTACTAAGGGTTATAGTAGTAGAAAGTCAAATAAGGAGATCACCATATTTTTTTACAAATACCATCTGTGTGAAAAAGCATAGTGGACTCCGTGACTGATGTTCTCTTATTGTTCCTCTTAGATTGTTTACTATAATGCAATATAACAAAAACTTTAGCCACAGCAACGCGTGGCCGGGTCAGCTAGTATATATATATATATATATATATATATATATATATATATATATATATATATATATATATATATATATATATATAAATCAAAACTCTATTTGAGTGCAGGAAGTAAGTGAGTTCCTAATTTTATTTTCAACGGTCGCTAACAAAGTGAACTTTTCGTCGGTCAGAAATATACTTCTGTATATTTCAGTATCAAAAACTGGGAATTTTTATGTAAATGTCCTTTTATTTTTATTCTAATAGACAAGAAACCAGAGATTGGGTTCTACCGTTTCCTACATTTTTAAAATTGTTGTTCATGTCTCTTTTCACAGTTTTACTGTCAATTGAATTGTACCAAATTTACTCAATCTTGACCTCTCATTCGCAGAAGTGATTCTAGTCGCAAATTTTAAAAATTTTTCACCTGTATGTGTGTATTTATATCTGATTCACGGCAACTTTGTAATGCTCTGAGGATGACTTTATAAAAGTCGAAACGTCGAAAACGATATTAGTGGTCAGTATCACTACTTTTATTCGGGTTTGAAGGCCGTCGTTTTTTGGAATTTCTTCCTGACGTTTCGCTGGCTCGAGTGGCTAGGTTCTTCAGAGGTTCATTCATCTTGGAATCTGTCATGATGACAGTCATCGGAGTGAATTCCAAGATGAATGAACCTCTGAAGAAGCTAGCCACTCGAGCCAGCGAAACGTCAGGAAGAAATTCCAAAAAACGACGGCCTTCAAACCCGAATAAAAGTAGTGATACTGAAAACCTCGGCCGCGAAAGCCTCAACTATTTTGTCGATATTAGTGGTTTCAGTTATTCGACCTAACCCCAACCATCCCCCAGCTAAATAAATCTACTAAGGTCAAAAAACGACATCTAATATTTCAAATATTTACAAATTTGGCAAAATTTTGAGTTTCGGATATTGTTTATTTAAACATTGAGATCTTATTTGCCTGTTTGCGAATTTGATTGTGTAATAGATTCGAACTCTTGTAAACAATGAAAGTTAATAGTCTTTGGGAAAATTGCTACATGGATGGGTGAATTCTACATTGGAATATTCTTTCAAAAATCTGTTTCCTACACCATCATGTATGCAGTAATCATTAAAATTCGAAACAAAAATATTCTCTAAGGGCCGGTCTTTTCACTTATAGATAAGGTCTCTGATAACTATCCATCACATAAACTACACAAGAATACATATTGATATCTGACAGATAAGTTATCAAGGACTTTATCTATAAGTGAAAAGACCAGCCCTAATTGTATTAAATACTTCGAAAAATCATTGGGAGGGACTGTTAAGCCACCAAATATATTTTTACTACCTTTGTGAGCTTTGAGCTCACAAAATGAAGTAGACTTGTCTCTTTCGGATGATGAACAATATTCCAAACAAATATGACAAGAATGTTCAAAGAGACATCTACGTAAAAAATATCCAGCAAGAAAGTTTTTTAAATGCTCTGGTAAACTGAATGGCAGTTGGATTTCTAGCGTTTCCACAAGCATTTCTGATTTGACCAAAGTAATTCTCGAGACAATCCCGATTGAGATTACGCGTCAATAAAAATTTATAATTTTCAATTTTCATTTTTTTCCATAAATTCAAAACGGAGGAGATAGTAAGCCTCCAACCAAAAATAAATTCCAGAGAATTCGTAACTTTCTTTCCTCTTCAAAACATGTTCGAATAGCTACAAGAATAAAAGTTCCAATAGAATGTTTATTTCAAGCACTAAGTATAACTGGCCGGAACGATGCGAACTGTTCAATCGGAGACACTCTGTTAAACTGGCTCTCCCGTCAGACGGGCACTGACGACCGACCGGCCAGGCAAGGGACGCGCGAGGACGGACGGTAATGATTTGGGTCGCTGCTGAGAGTGAGCGGACTTATTAGAATATCTATGGACGATGCTTCATTAACTCTTTTCTTTATCATTTTATTATATCTCATCCATGACTATATCATGTAATTTTTTTTTCTTTATTTTGTTAATGAAGCGCTGAATTTAACTGCTTGATATCAAGATGTTTCCTATTATAAATACGTGTTATTTCTTGGGAGCAATAAACGTTATAAAATACTAACACGCAGAATAATCAGAACATCGCCCTCTAGTGACACATACCAACCTAGGACATATTTTTCCAGGAGATCCGACACGTATTTCTGACCTTGTTCTATGTCGGCTTCGTTGAGATTAACGGGCTTCGTATTCTCCTCTGCCCCGTCGTTGGAAGTCAGAGAACCGTAGGTCAAAGTGTCCGAAGTCTCAGAAACTGGAGACTTATGAGCTTGCAATTCCATCAGATCCGATTCGGAGATTTCTTCGAAACTTTCGGTGTCAGAGTTGCTGTCCGAACGAACTCGATTCTTCTTCAACTTTTCATCAGGACATGCATAGGCTATAATAACAGTCAAGCAACAAGAACTTTTGTAAAAGGGATAAAAATAAATAAAAACAGGCTAAATTATAAGAATACTCATCAATTACAATAAAAAATGGAGAAGAATGAGAGCGATACTTTCGACTAGAGCGAAAGAGAAAATAGTTTTTCAACTCAGATTTGAATCACGTTTTTTTAATAATAGGGAATATCTTTATTATCACCATATTATGGTCAGAACGTATTTTTACTGTTTAGTTATTATTCAAACCCATAAAATACTATATAAAAGTGAAGAATTAGGGAGGGGAATTCAAATTCACAAAACACGTCACCACTGTTCGAAAAAAAATGTCATGTCGGAGAGGACATAAAATTATAGCCTATTTTGCATAAAATCTCGATTTTACATGACAAAGATCAGAGGAGTGAAAGCTGTAAGGAAATTATTATTTTATGTGTATGTATTTCAGTCCATAACATAGATTTGTATAAAAATGCAGCAATTCATAATATACTGAAACATGAAAATCATGGATATTGCACCAAAAGTCCTATTTTACATCTACATCATAATAATAATAATACGAGTATGATATGTTCATTTACTTTTTGAAAATATCAGATAAATATGAAGTAAGTTGATGTATATTTGTTATGGTGAGTTTTAAAACGAATCTTCTACTGCTAATGAGCTATTGCAAAACTTACTTATGACTAATTTACACTAAGCTGCATATAAATGCAGCACACTCATATAGAAGCGGTCTTCAAATCAATATTAACACGATATCTTAAACCAATATTTCCGTACGTTCGCATCTCTTGGAATACGAAAAAACACTTTATCAGGTGTCGAGGGGTTGACCACATGGGAATTCCGGTGTGCAATTGATAGGAATTCCGGGGTATTCCGGGAAATTCCGAAAAATTTCTAAAGAAACTATAGGGATTATTATAAGGTAACTTCAATTTATTCGCGCAATAATGAAAAAGCATACAGTAAAATTTCAATATTTATATAAAATCATAATTCAAAAACAAAACACCGGTGTGAAGTAATCCACTTCCACTGAACGAAGAAAGTTAGGACCTTTGTTTTGAAAGAGTTTGTGGCGAATTTCCAAATTGAAATACATTTTGTTAGCGACAAATGAGCCTGATGACAACAAACTTCATGATCTGATAGACATCTGATTATGTCCCTGGAGGGGTGTGTTGGGGAAGTTTTTGCAAATGAGTCAATAACTCCTTTCAGTGAAATAGTACCTCATTCTGATTCGAATATATAAATAAGGCATGTGAAACAACCCAAAAAACTTTGCTTTATAGTTTGTGCGGCCTCGAGAGGGGTGTGGTTGGGGGTAGTTTTTTCAAATAATCCGATAACTTCTTTCAATGGAATAGAACCTCCTTCTGATTCGAATATATATGAATTGGGCATGTGAAACAGCCCAAAAAAACTTTGTGTCGTAGTTTGTGTGTTTGTTTTTGGGGTCAACCTCTGCGACTGCCGTTATTTTCCTCAATATTTCAAAAATGACGTGTCTTGAAATTTTACTCTACAAGACGAAGAGACGCCCTTGATTGTGGAACACAGACTAGATCATAATTGGCAGACAAAACACTGGTTGTCTACATTGTTGCCAGCGGTTACCGACATTGAAATAAGACGGTTATAGCTCGCGTTATACGATCTGAGTTATATAGTCAATGACTGCAGTCTTTGTATGATTTCTGGAGTTTCTTTGCAGCTCCATCAGGTTATTTGGACGGTTTTATATAATTTATCGGTTTGTGATGAAAAGATGATCGGATAGATTGTGGTTCAGTGTCAACTGTTCTCATTTGAGTTTATACAGGGTGAACACACCGGTGAAAAATATTTTTTATTTTCCTAGTAGGTAATGTTAAAGGATTTTCAATAATTTTTGATATTATGGAAATTAACGTTTTTGGGAAACAAATTATTTTCGCTATATAAGCGATGACAAAAACGTATAAAAAGGATTTTCTCAACAAATTGAGTATCCCGTAATCATTAGGCGGTTGAAAATAATAGAACTTACTTACTAGACCATAAAATACCGTATTTTTCTCAATGACAAATTGTATTTTTTCGATACTTATTTATTCTAACGGATTCAGAACTTGATAATATAAGGAAAAATCTCAGGAAAAATGATGCTAATAAAAGAAAGTTGAGTGGAATCAAACGATCCGTTCCCTTTATTTTACGATTGTGACTTGCATTATATAGATGATTTATTTTGTTTCCGATATAATAAATACCAGCCTCAATGAAAATGTGAAAAGTTTTTATATATAAAATCCGATATTATTCGAATTGGGTCATAATCATGACATGGTCTAGTTAAAAATCTGAAGTTTATGTTCCACTCAGAAATCTCAAAAAAAAACTTTTGTGCGAAAGTCCCGAAATATATCTTTCATATTTCGTCGGGTTTCCTCGGAGTTCCCCCGGAATTCCCCGTATTTCCGTCATTTAGTTTTAATATTTTATCGATATTTCTTCAAATTGACATATTTTTCTGTAGGAATTCCGGGGAATTCTGGGGAATTCCGGTTTACGGGAATTCCAGTGTACACATTTTTCCTCAGTGGTCAACCCCTCGTCAGGTGTATTTCTTATAGTGTTTTTGCACTTCGTTATGATACACTACTTGTAAGCAGGTTTGTTAGCTTCTTCCAAAATCTGTATGGCAATTAAAACTGAAAATATATTTGAGTAAATGACACGCTTGGAATAGACAAACACGGGACATGTCCCTTGATGTCTTCCAAAGCGCGCGATACATGGTGGCGTTTGACGGCTCAATTTTTTTCAGTATTTTAAATGCTTTGAATAATTAAAATTTTTGAAACTGAAATTTAAATATTTTCATCCCCATTTATATTTTTTCTACTTTATAAAGATGAGAATGAATAATTCACGATATAACCAAAAATGATGTATATATAGTCCCTATTATTAGTTGTAAACAATTAGTTATTTCTATTTTTTTTTTTCTGGTCTTATGATCATAAATGGTATTCATTTTAATGAATTTTACACCTTGATGTCCGTCATTTTCTTGTTTGTGAATTGATTTAATGGAACAGCAAATTTATTTATGAAAAAAAAAAAAAACTACATGATCACACATTTTACATAATTCTTTATAGCATAAGGAACACTGAATCCCAATTTTCTTACCAAAATAATCAATTCTCGCATAATTGAGACTCCTAGAATAACTTTTTATCGATGGATAAACAACAAAAATTAAAATCACATATCTCGATAACAGAACTACCAATTACTAAATTCATTCAACTTTGTTCATATCCCTACAAGGTTATTATCGTGTTTGTGTAATTATCCCACAAGATTTTGACATGTATGTGTTTCTGAATAAACTATATTGTTACTATTCGAACATACGTTTTTAGATATTGTTGTTGTAATTTCCTGTGGTGTACCTCAAGGATCAATTCTCGGTCCGCTTTTATTCCTCATTTATATAAACTCACTACCAAATTTGATGTTGAATGGAATAGTCAAATCATTTGCTGATGACACCACCATCATATATTTTTCGGACAGTTATGAAAAAATCAAAATTGATATGCAATCTGATTTGGATAGAATTCTCATTTGGTTACATCAACATAAATTAACGCTGAATTTCAATAAGTCCTCATATATGAACATAGCTAAGAGGGTTGTCAACGCCCCATCCGATCCAATAATTCTCAATAACAATTCTATCAAATATACAGAAAAAACTAGATTCTTAGGTTTACATATTGACGAAAAATTATCGTGGAATAGGCACATTGAAAAAATTCGAAAAAAAGTATCTCCTCTTATTGGAATTCTTTTCAAAATAAGACACTTCCTTTCTCTGAAAATTTTGAAGAATATTTATTTCAGTCTTATTTATTCAAAACTACATTATTTCATTTCTGTCTGGGGTACTGCAAGTAAATCTATAATGAAACCTCTCAAAACTTTACAAAACAAAACAATAAAGTGTATTTACAAATTATCTTATTCAGAATCGACGTCAAATTTATACAAGCCAAACAAACTAATGGACATAAATTCTCTTCATAAACTCAAAATCAGCTGTTTTATCCATTCTATCAGAAATAATACTAAAAAATCTAATCTTATTTTCAACGAAATTTGTGATATTCACAATCACTCTACAAGACAGAAAAATTTATTGGCAACGAATAAAATTCAATCAGATATTGGCAAGAAATCAATATATAATAGTGGTGTCATGATATATAATTCAATTCCAAATGAAATAAAAGAATATCGATCGACAATAAAATTCAAGCAGAGTTTGAAAGAGTTTTTATTCAGCTAATAGCTATTAAAAAAAAATTTCTTACACTCGTTTTTTTTTCTTTTAATTTTTCTTTATTTATTCTTTTTTCTTCTTCGCTTAATTGACCTTTGCGTAGAACAATTTCATTTTTGACTGTATGTTTGTTTATACATATGTATGTTTTTTTTTCAAAACTATCATGATTTTGTGCTTATAGTTATTCCCTTATTATAAACATGTAATGTTTCTTGGGATAATAAATAACTTACTTATATAGTCGATTCAGTAATGAAAGTGAAATAGGCAGAAAAATACATTCGCTTTTTTCACTAATAATGATAGTAATGAGTAATGGAGGTTAATTTTCTCTTTGGTCTCACCTTTAAGGCATCTCATCAAAAAACCAAATGGTATCAAGGGATCCATCAAGCAAAGCAGTCTAGCTGGTGACGGTGTGTAGTGGACGAGTGTTGGGGCGTATGCGATGAATAATCCTTTTGTGGTGGGAATGTTCATGCTGATGCACTTCAAGGTGGTACTCAGTAATAAATTAGCTCCCGCAGAATCGCCTGCGCCTATGATAGTTTCACCTATATGGAGATAAAATTCAAAACTACTACATAAATTCCCTGTGAGTTTGTTTTAATAAAATAATTTATCTTTTCAAAAATAGGAATGGAATAGAATACAATGTGCGTCACAACGAAAACAGACAAAACAGACAAAGATTAAGTAACACTGAAAACAAAAATAGGTAAAAATTGGCCAAGAAAGTTATCCATTTACTTGTTCATATCTATATGACATTGTATCACAGAAAATTAAAAACATTATATCGTTTATATCCTACAAAAGGATACTGAAGGAATGGATACTCGTTTCCCACAGAAAACTAATTATACCTATTTTTGATCCTAATTATTCTCTCGAATTTCTTAGATGAACAATACGAATATCCCGCAACAAGTTTTGCCTCGTAGGATTACGCATTTAGTTTGTTTTTGATATCTATTATTATCTGTATGGAATTCGTTGATAAACATTAGTATTAAACGTAAGATCAACGTCAATGAATATGGAAAATAACTTTTCATGAAATGGATAGGGGATTTCTACGAGGAAATGGAAGAATGTGGAAGAACAAGTCTTATGATGTTTCATCACAAGAACTGAACTTCGCCCTTTGTTTTCAATTGTTGTTCTTATCAATGAATATTTTGTATAATATCACTGAAAACAATAAAGACGATTATTATTATTATAATATGAAGATCTTGATTATGTATAAGATCCTTGAAATTGTCGACAATTCATTTGTAAAAGAAGTTCGTTAAACCACTATAGCTGTCTTGTTGAGTGGTTTAATTCAATAACTCTTTCTATTTCAACAGAAAGTTTGGTTTCTTGAAACTCCTGTATATTATTTAATATCAACCTCAATAAAAAAAAATATAAATTTTACTTCTCCCTGAGTGAGATTATCTCTACAAATAGCTCTATTTTTTGCTTTGTGTGTAGATATTCCTATCTATTTGATTCAATTTTCGTATCCTTGGTATACAAATTAAGCAAGAAAAAGTAATTTTTATGTAACCCAGTGTCCGTCGTCGCCATATAGGCAGGGAAGTAGCTGTTTTAGATGGACTTGTTCTTTTTTGTGAACGAATTAAATGTCTTCAAATAATACACACGGACATATCAACAGAGAGTGTTCGTGAATTTCTTTTTATTTTACTTCTTACATAGTTGTAATTTCTATTTTTAGATTCGAAGGAAAAAAACAAAAAATAATTCATCAAACTTCATTATCTCCACAATAAAACCGAAGTTTCTAATTATCAATGATTTTTCTGAGTGATTCGCGACCTGCGAATCGAATTCACGAAAGTTGAGGATTCGTCCAACCGAAGAATCCCCTCCCTACCTGTACTCCCGAGCAGCGCGAAGTTCTTCCTCGCCCAGCAGTACGCGTACAGCACCTCCTCGAGAGCTCGCGGGAACGGAGCCTCGGGCGCCAAACTGTAGTCGACGCACAGTATCGGCACGTCGAGCTGCTTCGCCCAGTCTCGGAGGTAGCCCTCGTGCGATTTCGACGACTGCGCGACGAACCCGCCGCCGTGACAGTGGAACAGCAATCCTTTCGCGGCCGGCTCGAGTCTCGCGTTGTTCTTCGTGCCTATCATGCCGGATCGCAGCTTGTAGCTGATCAGGCGCAGCTGGAGAGGTTTCTTACCTGAAACGAAACGCAAACGGAAAATTGAAAATTACAATAGTAATGATAATAATAATATGATTTTTTTTGTATACAATAACCATGGAAACGATATAACCATGAATGATACTGAAGAATCATTTATTTAAAAAAGGCTTTCGATACTGTTGACCACAGTATACTCTTGAAAATACTATATCACGCTGGGGTGAGGGGAAAAATTCACAATTGGTTTTCAGATTATTTAAGAATTAGAAAACAGTATGTGTATATAAGGGAACAAATGAGTGGGTATGAAACTGTTATTTGTGGTGTACCACAAGGCTCAGTTCTAGGCCCTATTCTTTTTTTAATTTATGTAAATTCAATAAAAGATTTGGCTCTGAATGGAAAGTCATTCTTATTTGCAGACGATACTACTCTAGTTCATTTAGGATACAACTATGAAGAAATAAAAAAAGATATAGCTGATGATCTGACTCTTTTATCGTCTTGGATGTCTTCTCATAAATTGAGTCTAAACTCTGCTGAATCTTCGTTCATGGTTGTTTGAAAAACAATACCCAACTCTTCGAGATTTCCAATTAAATTCAAGGAAGAATCAATTGAATAGTCCACAAACACAAAATGTTTAGGGTTATATATCGATCAAAATTTATCGTGGTCAAACACACAGAAGTATTAAGGAAGCGAATTTCGCCAATTTTGGGAATATTATATAGAATCAAGAAACAAATTTCAACATATTATAGAAAAACAAAATATATTTTTCATTAATTTATTCAAGAATCTAATACCTCATCTCAATTTGGGGAACAGCAAATGAAACAACTATCAAGCCACTTCAAACTCTTCAAAACAAAATTATAAGATGTATATTCAATTTAGAGCAGTAAGAACCAAAAATTAATCTTTATAAACCTAAAGGATTATTAGATATTCTTTATTTTTTCAAATACAAACTTTTAGTATTTATTCATTCGATCAAAAATAATGTAAAAAATTCGAATTTGAAATTAACCATAAATGCCCATGACTATTCAACAAGAGAAGCAAATGACTTTTCTCTGACTAAATTTAGAACAAAATATTGTAAAAAATCTATTATGTAACTATGAAGGCGTTGCCGAGAACATTGAAAAATACAAAAAATACTAATTCATTTAAGAAAAACTTAAAAAAATACTTATTATCTTGAACTTCATTCACTTTTTTCTTTATCATTTTATTATATCTTACCCATGACTATATCATGTATAAGTGTTTTTTCTTCTTGTTTTTGTTAATGAACCACTATATATATATATATATATTTATGATAAATAAATTAGTCGTGAATAAAGTAGAGTTAACTACTCGCAATAACGACTATTATTGACTAGTGGTATAATCTTCTATTATTTCCCAAGAAACTAACAAAGTTTATAAAAGGGAAAAAGAATGAACTTTAAGAACACACATCGAAGGAAAAAAGCCTATGAAATCAGACTCTTTCATTATATAAAATGAAAGAATAATGGTAATAACAAAAAATAAATGAAAAATTGCCAGTTACCTATTTCAATACACGTATTTTCAAGTTGACTTTGGAAAGGAGTTTTCCTTTGTTAGGGTAAAAAACAGTGAAGCAGCAGTGAAGTTGTTAATCTCGCCATTGTAAAATCATCGGAATTCCAGTATAATGTATTGTAATGTATATAATTTTTTGTTTTCAAAATAACACTAGTAAGGGTTTTTTTTTGTTGCCGCTCACAAAACTGAAATTAGATACTGGAGTTTGGATTGTACCAGAGAGAAATAAATATGTTTCAAATATTTCAGAGGTATTAAATTCTGCAACTTCAAAAGGACACCAATCATTGGAGATATTTGTTTTCTCAACATTCCACTATGTTTAGTCCACGTTGAATTTTCATCCACATGTAGTCCTGAAAATTTAATAATACACAAATGTACGTAAAATGAATCGAAACAACCGAACTTCAATAATGTCAATGCAAAGTTCTATGAATGTCTTCTGGATAAATCGACACTGGGTCAATGCTTGCTAACTAAACTCATACATCATGGCATAAGTATTTTCCATGGACATTACAACTAAAACTGTATTTTCTGCTTTCAGTTATTATTCAAACCCATAAAATATTACATACAAATCAAAGAAATAGGAAGGGAAGTTCAAACTCACAAAACGCGTCACCATACGAAACGAAATCTGATATTATACCACACAGTGGATTTATTGCCATCTATATTCACTGTGTAAGTGATGAAATATTTCAAACTTATATTCCCGTGGCGATTTCTAGTGAATCTAGATTCTTATTGATTCTAAAATGATGACTGAAAGTGGTATTTCAGCACAATCGGACAATTCACCGAAAAAAGATATATTTGAGATGGCAGCATATTTTGTATCAAATTCCGATTAAACGTACGCAGAGATCGAATGAGAGAAAGCTGCGAGGTAAACATTACGTAATTGAGTCCATAACATAGATATTGATATTAAATTATAATAATAATTAAATAAATCTATTTTCCAAGTTGATAAGTTATACATTTATAAGTTAAGTTGGCTTGCTTGGATCCGCCTTAAAATGCGATAGCAAATGGTCGCGTTTGGGCGTCTCAAATTCATTCAATGTTTTGAATTAAACTTGAAAAATAGTTTGAATATTTTCAAGCCCATTTATATATTTTTCTATTTCATGAAGATATAAATGGTTGAATTATTACAAAACAAAAAATGATGAATATTACTTATTGAGATATGTATATGGAAGCACTGAGTCACATTCAATGTCATTCCATAACATGTCTGAATAAACTATTGTAGAGTGATAGTGAAATGAGAGCAATTTTTTGTAAACTGTCTAGTTGAAATCACACAAAAATGCCTAATTAAATATTGAAAGCTCTGGATATACACCTATTGTTTCCCCTTAAGATGCCTGATTTTCCTGATGACTCATTTATTAAATTACAAATTTTCAGGAACTGCAAAACTCTTTAAATATCGAAATAAAAAAAAATGATTCAATGAATACAAGTGCTCACCATGTCATCAATACTGAAAAGTATTATACTGCTCACCTAAGTACGAGAAAGGCACAGGCACTTCGATTTCTCTGCCATCCGCAGTAGTGATAGATAGTGGTTCAGGAGGCAAGTGTATAACCTTCGAGATGGCAACACTTGGTGAGACAATAGAAGGTAACTGATTGACTAGTTCAGTTTCCGACATGAACCAGAATGCCTTGCAGAAATCGACATCTGCATTTTGCGAGATATTCACAATTCTTCTAGCTCTTTGTTCTGGATCTGTGATGTACTTCATAGACATAACAGAGTTTGTTGCTCTTGATATCAATGATCCTAGAAGAAAAAGTTGTTCAACATGGTGTGATTCAGAAAAAAATTTATATACCTTCATTGTAGTAAACTTCGGAAAATAATGTCATACAAGTTGTGATGAATTTCAATACATTTCTGATTGAGTCGCAGAACTGGAAAAATTGACATTATGTTCATTCGAAACTCATTAACAAACCTAAAGAGTTCACATGACAATCAGAAACATCAGTATTTATAACTTGGTGTTGCTTCCAACACAGAATGATGTCTGGTTCATAGGCCCAACTTTCAATTTATCTTCAACTTTAAGAAAATTATCACAATGCTAATCAGTGGAGGTATACACAAAGCGTTAAAGTTAAAGTGTTTTGTATGAATGTTTCGTTGATTAACATTGTAACAACTTTCTTAAAGTAAAAGATAAGAGTAAAAGTTTGGTCTATGAACCAGGTATGAAATTATGCCACCTAATAGACACCATCAGGTTTTGAAAGTTGATCATGTTTACATATTTTGAGAATCATTGTGATTGAAATTAAAAAAAGATGAAGCAAACATTCACCTGGAATCCAAGATTTCTTCCATAAAAACAATGTTGATTTATCTGTCCAAATTGTAAAATCAATTCTTCAATTGAAAAATCATCTTTAATAAATAGACTCCTGTCTTCGCTCCATGAAAGCATTGTTTTAAGGGGTGCCAGACAACCATCAATACTAACAATTAGATGAGAACATGATTCCACATCTCTGAAAAATATCAATATTTACATAGGTAGTACTAATATCATCAATTGAGGAAAATGCATGTATATGAGCAGAAGTTCTGCAAGGCAGTTTTCTGGTATATATTGGTTTTCATATATCAAGATTATCAAGTAGGATGATCTGATTTACCTTAAGCTCAACCACTGTTTGAAATTTGATGAATGAATGATACACGTTTACTCACTTGGTTAAAACAGATTTTCGAAATAGTACACTGTCCCTTTTTTGCAAAACTTT
This sequence comes from Zygogramma bicolorata, assembly GCA_032362365.1. Taxonomy (NCBI): domain Eukaryota; kingdom Metazoa; phylum Arthropoda; class Insecta; order Coleoptera; family Chrysomelidae; genus Zygogramma; species Zygogramma bicolorata. The sequence goes on from JAVJAQ010003844.1 coordinate 202,568, forward strand.
CTCATTCAGATCGATTGCAAGCTGGACGGCTAAATCGGCCACACGTAAAAAACTTCGGTAACCATTCCCCGGGGTTTTCTCATCATAATCATAATGAGCAACTTCTTTTTCCAATTCTAGTATCTGTGGCCACATCCGCGTCGTTGAATCAATTATTGACAAAAACGAAATATACAATCTTTGGCCGTTTTCTGTACTATCAGTTGAAAAATATTGTGCGTTATTGGTACAAAGTTCCTTGAGGACCTTCATTTTGGATTCCTTCTCGTTTACCAGTAACCCATTCATATTGTTTTCTTTGATGGAGGAATTTATAGGATCTGTCATCTTGCGATTTTCAGAGGACTAGCAATGTATGCGTTAGTCGAAACATTTAAGTGAGGATATTTTATTCTACTTTTCTACTTTCACCTCATCCAAGTTCTGATGTTCTGAAATGAGAAAAGTAGATCAAAGCCAAAACAAACCAAACATTTTTATAAGAACTGTCAATTTCAGTGTTGCCAATGGGAAAGAATGAAATTATGCTCCTCACCATCCAAAATTGTGCGATTTCATCCGAAATTATGCGATTTTTCAAAACTATGTACAATAGTTATAAAATTGATGTTTATCAGTTAATCAGTTGAATTTTTTTCCATAGTGGTGCTGCGATCTCGAATTGAAATCCCAAATGTCACTTTGCCGTATCATATGAATTAAAAGTGGAAACCTTTTGTGTGAAAGTGTTATTGTTGGGATAATTGTGCTCTGTTAAAAAAATTTTCATCAAAAGTGTATACAGTGTTTTCAAAAATATTTATACTATTTAAATCGTCGAATCGATCAAACACCTATTATTCTTTTCTCATACATTCATTCGATTAAAATCGCAACGCCTCTTCGGAAAAAACTTCAACTGAAAAGCACCACTCTGACAACTTTTCCTAATTAGGGATTTGACATCGCTTGAAATTTTGAAACCGTATAAGTATTTGGTAAGCGGCTATTCCCATTTTCACTTTTCATGTGGAAATCATTCATGAGTTGAGCTTAATAAAATATTAATTATAATTTCAATCATATCCCAAAATAACATTGCAGCGCCACTTCGATCAAGGTTTCACCAAATTCCACCACTTTGACAATGATACTCTCATTCAGAGGGCGCATAGCTTCTCTTGAAATACCGCTGAAAATAATTTGGATGCCGTGAACTTGAATAATATTTGTTTTGATTTTTTTGTGAAATTGTGCGAAAATGTGCGATTTATTTTAGGATGCGATCATTGTGCGAAGACGTTCAAAATTGTGCGCAAATCGCACAATTACGCTCCGATTGGCAACACTGGTCAATTTATTGGTGACACAGGTGACAGAGTATTTTCTGAAGTGACAGCTGTAAAAAACATTGACATTGGCTTCGTTCAGAGGTGCACAACCGTTGAGAATAATCACTAAACGTGTTGAGCCGCTGCTCAACGTTTGAGAGTCATCAATGGTGCAGCGGTCCGTTCAGCCGAATAATGCTGGATTCAGATGCATACTTTGAAAACTAATCCTATCCAGGTTAGGAATTCGACATAGATTCATTGACGTAATATAACATGGACTGGGTGTCGCTTAACCCTCAGATACAAGTTCTTGCGGCCCGAACCAACTAAGGGCATCTGCGTCATAGTCGTCATCGTCATAGTGTGTTACGTCATCAGTAATATGTGTTGCATACTTAGGATATGTTCCGTAAATCGTTTCGGTTAACCTGGTTACAAATTTAGTGTCACGTAAATCAAAAATTTTATAAATTTTATATTTACGGAACGCGGTTCCTGTCAAAATCGCTGTAACCGGTGAAACCGATATGTTTATACCTGCCCTCTGATTTTATTTCACGAATTCGATTATCGAATTGTTTAGAATATGCGTATATTTTCGCTACAGCGCATTTACAGTCACAGTCTGAGCTACTCGACAATCGAATTCGTGAAACAGAATCTGGGGGCTGATTAGAATAGGCGTGGTCTGTCAAAGTTGTCATTAAATCTGTAACCCGAACAACCGCTGAATTTTATCGGTTGCAGTGGTAATTTGATCACAGGACACTTATATATGTACTTTGAGTTGGTCAAAGTTGGTCTGTCTGTGGTGTATTTTGCTGATATTTTGGATGTGGTTAGTTGTAAGGACGTAGATAGGATATAAAATTATTTTTTGAACATACCAACATAAAGTGTTACCACGACTGTCTGTTTTTGTTTTGTTATTATTGTGATAAATAAAATGATATTTAAAATGTTATGTAAAGTTGAATTGGATTATTTTTCCTGATAGTTGTAGGGATATAATCAGGGCTATTCACTAAGCAGAGTTGTTATGGATAGCGACTAAAAATTGTCGTTATGCTCAAGGTCAGTTGCTTGCTAAATTGGTATTCACTTTTCAAGTTAAGTTGCTACTATAATGACCAGTTGCTGTGAGTAGTGGTTCACAGGCAACTGCTTTAGATATCTTGTTAAGGAAAAACAGCTTACCACCGTCATTATGGCAAGTTATTATCAGAGTTGCTACGACGGTTAGCAACTGCGATAACCACTTCACTTAGTAAATAGCCCTGAATGTTCCATCTGTGAATTATTTTGGTATATTGCGAATAAAAATATATTTAGGTTTCCACATATTAAAGTTTTTCCTTATCCCGGTATGTACCTGACGGTCCCTCATGAGTTCTATTCACGTTCTCTGTAAGCTTACACATATTTATATACACATTCATGGTGATCCATTTCAATTTCAATGAGCAAGGAACGAAAATTATGAAAATATAAAACAATTTAAGCAAATACCAGGTTTATAATTCTGGATTTGTACACGAAAAACTTACAAGTAAAACTAATATGAGGCACAGAAAGATATTGTCTCTCTCTCTCTGTATTGGGATGGTCTTTGCTTCCGAGCAGGCGCAGTCGACCACTCGAAAGCAAAGACCATCCCAATATAGAGAGAGAGAAAGACATTGGATTTATATAGTGCCAAAGAATACAATTAATAATTAATTAAGCTCGAATGAATCAGGTAGGTAAAATTACTTCTTCTAATTTTCAATAAAGTCTTTTTCCTTTTATTATTATTATGATTCTGTATGACAAGTGACAAGCGTTCCGTATATCGAAAATTTCAGTAACCGATGTCAACCGGCCAAAACCGCTGTCAACCGCTCTGGTTAACCGAAACGATTTACGGAACATATCCTTAGATTCCGTAGGTAATCAGTTCTTAAATATTTACTAGATTATTGAAAAATATTCAAGAATGGGACCAAATGAAATTATGGTGCATATTGAAAATTTTCAATAGTCAATATTTTCGGGTATTGAATAATATATTTCAATAAACCACTAGGTACCTACAAGAAATTTCAGAAATATCAGTGGTGCCTTATTATTTTCTTCTATAACAGTTATTTTCAATAACCAATATTTAGTGTTATTCAAGATTCACTAGAATAGCATCCCACTAAACATTGTGATATAACCCTAATGCAGCAGTTACATTACAATGTTATGTGTTACATTGTCGATATATGTAACTTTAACATTTATGTTATGTGGATGTTATAGCAAAATGTCCGGGTAGGATACATAACAATGTTACAAGCTAAAAATGGTTATGTTGATGCAATGTATCTGCATCGTATCCGCAACGTATCTGTTTCACGATTTCTATATTAAATGATTGTGGTATTGTAACATTATCGAAATATCCACCAGCTATGTATAAGAAACAATAATATAATATTTATGTTACATAACAATTATACATTATTTAAATACTACGTTATATTTATCTGTGATGTATAGGTAACATTGTGTGGTTATGTTTTGGCAGAATCGCATTACGGTTTCAGAAATTGGTTCTGGAATATAAATGAAAGAACAAGGAATAATGTGAAAATATATTCAAATAACGAGTATAAAAAAGTATATATATGGAATTCTGAAAATTAAAATATAATTTTTATACAATATCAAGAAGAGCCTAATTTATTTTTCCGAACGCTTTTTCCGCTACTTAGAAAATCTCAGCCACGCAGTCACTGTTTCCTCAAAAGATTTTCCAGTGAGATCTGGAAAGCAGTGCTTAGCTGCATCTGAAAGTGATAGTAAAAATAAAATGTTACCTTGGTTATTCAGTAAACTAACAAAGGCATTATGAGGTGAACGATCGATATCCTCACACCCCAGTATACCATAGCCATACAGCAAAGACACTCGAATGTCACTTTGTTAGTTCGGGGTGTATAATGTCATGTTTTGGTAAAAAATTGAAATTTACGTAATACCGAATAGTAATCAGTATGTCGTTTTGCATGTAAAAATGGATATTTTGTGTAAAAAAAGGTTTGAGCACTAGTCAGTATACACCCCGAGCTGACAGTCAGTATACACCCCGAGCTGACAAAGTGTCTTTACTGTATGGCTAATGGTGGATTCATGTAACAATCGTAGCTCGGAAATCGGAACTCGCAACAAAATATAAACCACTCATGCAGCAATCTCAAGAGCTGTTGAATCGTAAGAGTGGAAATGTGTTCAATATCTTACGAATTCCGACTCGATATACCTGCATGCACGTTTTCATTGAAAGATATCGACTCAACTTCTTCCTTACGACTTGCGAATTCCGAGTTACGATTGCTGCATGAATTCACCATAAGGTATACTGGGCTCACACCGTCGAGTTTTGTTGGCGTAGAACACGAATCAAAACGTGAAGCTCTTTCGATCGAAGGTAGAGAGTCGCGTTTTGACTTTAGGTTCGTGTTATACGCCAAAATAAGGCCTGTAATAACTCATCTTTTATTGAAACTGAACGGTGTCGGTATATCGAACCTTCATCAAGACATTTTATACCAATCTAAAGCAAACCAAAACATTTTACTCTTACCTTACGATTAGTTTCATCGCCCATGGTAGTGAAACTGCTTGTTAATCACCAATAATGATAATAATACAGGAATCTTGGAAAGCCAGCACGTGGCAAACTTGGTAGCAAAAACAAAATTACACTCTCTTTGTTGTGCACAAAGAATAACGAAGAATGCAGCGTACAAGTGACAGTTGACTCGGTAGCGGTAGCGCAGCTGCGCAGAGCGTTTTCCTTTCTTTCTCAGAACAAGAAACTTTGACATTGCGCGGCAGACCGTCGTGGCACAGAACAGCAACCAGATCGATTCGGTCACGATCTCTTCGTTCAGAATAACGTAGAGCAATGTGGAATATGTGTGCTGAACTGCGATAGAACATCACGATCGTGATCGAATCGAACTTCGGAATCTGGTGCCAAGTAGATTTGAGTAGATTATACTGAAGAGAGAGAAAGAGAGATGAATGTAAAGGATGAATTGCATGGGTGAGTGGCAAACTGCCTCATCAAGATCAAGACCGTTATTTATTTATTGTTTTTATGGTTGGTACAAAAACGGAGCCAAAAACAGACTCGAACCAAAGAACTGACAAAAATGCTTGTTCTTTTTGAAATTATTGATCTTTAAAATACGAATAAGAATTTAATAATGAAGCGTTTTCATATTTTTCTCAATTTTCATATTTTATGACATAAAAAACTATGAAGTGGCAACAGAAACTTCATCAATGATTTTTATAACTGAAAAATATTACAAATATGAGTAGCTGTAATATCACATGAATGTTAATACTCACCTGTATGATAATATTGCATGTTATGTACTGAGAAAACATTATTTTTCTGTCACAGGGTATAACATTACATACATATATTGAGATAATATTTCATAAACATAAAATCATTCTAACAAAGTGTACATTACAATGTTATTCCAAAGAAATGTTTCTTAATGTTATTGTTATGTTTCATGTTTAGTGGGATATGATTCGTAAAAGTATTCCTTGTTCCTCATATATAGATTTTTATCGATATTGGTCATTTTTTCACGACCTTCACTGTAATGAAATGTTCAATTCATATAGTTTTCAGTATGTGATTTGAAAATGTTTTTTTTTTAATTATAAATATATCATGCATTGAAAAATCCACTCTTATGATTTCGACTCTAAAAAAATCCTGTTTTCATTCAATGACCATAGCAATTTTCCATTCACTTCAACGGAAGCAATAGATTATTCAAAAATTGGCATTGAAAAAATTTGGACATCATTGTTGTCTTAGGTATAAGATTTTTCATTCCTTCAAGAAGTATTATATCTCACATTGAGAATAAATGGGTGAAAAGGGCTTCAAAAAATCGCAAACACAAATCAACGGATCAACAACTCCCTCACTGTAAAACGGATTTTCGGCTATGCAAATATGCAACAAGTGATACATTGTGACGTCACTCGTAAGTGGTGACGCAGTTGCCCTTAGTTTAATATGTTCATGCCGTTTTAGGCGTGGGGATCAATCCTCTCACTCTAATGCCCAGTCCATACTATTAGGTCAATGCATAGATTGGAAATTTGAAACAGTAAATATTTAGTGAGCGGTTATTATCCTTTTTGGAGATCTTTCATGTGAATAATATTCATTCATGAATGAAATAATTTCAATAATATTCCGAAAAATTCAAAGTTACGTTGCAGCGCCATGTTGACCAAGACTCCAACTAATTCAACTACTTTGACATTGCTTGAATCAAAGGGCGTATCATTTTTCTCGAAATTAGGGTCACTGGATCTAGTAAGCTTCGCTTGACCGTACTTGAAATCCCAATATACCCAGGGCTATGTCGAGTCGAAGCCTAAACGGGCGAGTAGGGCATTCAGTGCATTGGTTGGGCTTTTAATGCCATTGAAAACAATGGAACAGAAATCGCCCCGAGTTTCAAAAGAAACGCGATAATGTTATCGAGGGCGCACCAGGACCAGGATTGTTTCGGGCGTCAACTCGAACGCAGCTCTAGCCTAAACAATTGGAGTATTTTTCATCAACATCACTATGAATTCGCATGAAAAAATCGATAGGCGAAAATCGTCAACCGATAGATGGCGTTGCTAAATCCAAGATGGCTTCACTTTACGGTGAACAACAAACTTTGGCCATTTGAAGTCATGGTACTATTAGATCATGTTTTGCATTCTTGAGGCCTTGTTGAGTGAAAATTACTGTTTAAACGTCTTCAGTTGCTTTGTGTGCTGAGGTAGTTACATGTTTGGCTAGTATTACAGCCTTATTATACTCGTGAGTGTTATAATTTGAACTACTTCACCAACCTACATTCCAGATCAAAATGTCTTATAGAATTGGAGCTACGTAATATTCTGGATTACGTGGAAAGCAGAACTAGACCGTTGAAAGAGGGTGAAGCTGTGTTCAAAGCAGGGCATATCATTGCATAGGGAGTGGAAGAAAGTAACCATAAAAATAAGGAGCTTATGTTTGCGAACATTAGCTTTAGTAGAGCATCCGCATGAAATCAATATATTGCTGGCTGATGAGGAATGGAAATGCCAATGTTTCTGCAAAGCGGGTTTATCTGGGCTCTGCAAACATATTGCAACCTTTATATTATTTTGTTATTGAGTAGGTAATGTCATTTCCTAAATATATAGAAGTAAAAGTTGATTATCAAGAAATGTTTGCATGTAATTAGCTTCTTGTGATAAATAAAGGATCAATATATCAAATTCAATAAAACATGTCACCGAATAGTATTTCAACAAAATGTTTTATTTTCACTATTCAAATAAATCATGAGAAAAACCTGATTTTTGTTTTGCTACAAAACCTTTTTCTGTGCTTTAACATTGTATAATTCAGTACTGAGTATTTTGAAGAAAACTTACAGAACATAAGGTTTCTTCAAAAGAAAAAGCTGAAGAAATAGGTTGGGTACTCCACTTCTAACGTGGAGATCAACAACCCTAACGCTGAACTGATCACTCGACTAACTATTCAATTCTTTGACAAGGTTATCATTTCCAGAAGAAAATTAATAATATCAAGTGTTAGAGTAACTGATCTCGCACCAAAGGTTCCAATCTTACCAATCATGAATGAATCATGCTTTTAAAAAAATATGTCTAACCAAGGAGATACAATTGGCAGTTATGCTACTAACTAATTGGGGGATAGTGTGAAAGGTTGAAAAACAGACTAGGGGCTATGATTTATTTACATAAATGTAATCATACTTTGCTTCAACTATATATTATTAAATATTATATTATAGTCTTGAAAATGGCTTCAAAGTGGGAACTGAAACGTCCACTAAACTTTATTTTCAGACGCTCTAGAAAGTGGAGGCTACTCACAAACATATTTTTAGTTTACTAATTTTCAATACATTTTTTTTCCTGAGACAAAGCTTTTTGTCGTTAATGGGGAATTTATGTAGTGAAATAGTACTAGTATTATATAATGAGCATTCTGACACCGAGCACATTTTTCTCGATTTTGTAGGAATACTTCAATGAATTCGATACATTTTGGATTGTAAACCATAACAACACTTCATAATCATTTCACTATTCGCACTTCTGTACTGTATTGAGTTATAAATATTTCCAAAATAATAATTTTAAATCCAACACTCATAAGACTCCATAGAAATGATATTTGTTGTTCACCGTCCGGTTAGTTCAAAAAAAATATATAGATGGCGAACTCTTCGAAGTTTTAGCAATTAACGTTGATCAGAAAAGTCCTCTGCTCTGAGAGTGTCAGCCAATGATGTTATATGGACGTCTAATTCTGATGTAACATCAGTGTTTCATTTGCACATGTTCGTGAAATCGCAGGTAACACATGAATGTTCTCCCGTCAATTCTTATCTTTTCATTATAATTCGATATGTGTTATGTTTGATATTTGTTCAGTGCTATTTTAATTATTAGATAGAAAAGGTGTTCATCAAAGGTTGACATGAAATACAGCAGCATTGTTCATGTTGTTTGTGGCACAATATATTTTTTTGTTAAGATTATTATCATGTAAAAGTGCGATTGATTTTTTTTTTGTCTTTGATGCCAATAAACGATTCCTTTGTTCATTTATTCCTCTGAAAGATTTGTTAGAAGATGATTGGAATTGAACTGACAGATACTTTATGAAAATATATATCTTCAACAAAAATATCAGGTTCCTGTACGATTTTCAATCACAATCGGTTTACAAAACCACGACACGTGTTACGCTATAAAATAGCAGTACACTATTTGAATCCCCGTAGGTCCGATGTCCCGTGTGTTACAGAGGACTTCTGACCTTTTATCACAGAGGACCTTCAGGAATTTAAATAATAATAATAAGATAAACATTTATTTATTCTGCTTCTACTTGAAGAAGCTAGTGCATGCCGATACACGTTGTAAGTGAGAACTGTAATATTTTATATTTTTCGCTGAGGGAGATGAGTGTCAAAAGAATCACAAAACTATTTCATCGACGGATTATATTATTCTTACTTCTGAACTATTTCAAAGGAGAAAATTTCAATTTTCAGTTGGAATGAAGTCATTTCCTTACGTAACTACATCACGTTGCGATATTGCACTGAGTTCATGAAGTTTTGTTCTGATATCATGAGGAGACATTAGTGTAACTTTTCAATGATACATCTTTATGATTTCGAGCTGAGCAGGACGTCAAAGTTAATTGGAACGATTATAGAAGTCTGCCTTTCAGTATCTTCATTCCATAGACATTCTTCACTCCTAGTTGGAACAAAACAACTGCCATCAACGCCTCATCCGGTGGCCGTTGAACCTAAGTTTCCAATTTTGCTAGGGAAAGCGACATTTCTCAATTTATTTCTGTGTCCAGAATGACCATGCAGTAGGAATTTTGTAACCGCTCATAATCTTTCATAACATGCGGTTATACACCCTTCCACCTATTTTCATGGTCCGTTTGTAACCGCCTGTTACCACTGTTATTTATAGAGATTAGTCAGTTAATGTGTGTGCCATCTACAATGTAATGTCGATATTTTCGTTCTCTTGAAATGCAGGTGTAGGCATTAAATTAATCTTCAAACCATGAATGATCTACGACGTTGGCAAAAAAAAATCCACTCATCTTGATTGCCATCTTTTGGCATTATCCCTAAGTAAGCAAGAAAATGTGTGACTCAAGCTTCGACCATTGTCTAAGGAAGTTCATAATTTTATGCGACGTCTGGCGGAAATATAACGCACTGCTATAATTTCACAAACAAACGGCTTCCATTTTATGTGTGTGAATTTATTGAGTTCTTTGGTGTTGATTTAGGAAATCTCATCTGAAGTTGTAATTTTTTTTGATTAATAATAACAAACAATCATGGATGCAGATCGCTCAGTGAGCCGTATAAAGTGTTTGGTGCCAAGTTGCCGCAACTCTAGGAACCAAAATCCAAAGTTGTCTTTCCACACGTTTCCAAAGATAAATACATCTTTGGTGGAAGACATTACGGAAAGTGGATTGAAGGAGAAAATCGACAGGTACAAGGCTTGGAATACTAAACTGAAACTGCATAAATCACCACCTAGAGCGGCTTCAGTGTGTTACTTGCATTTCAAGAGAGATGATTTCTTCTTACCTGTTGTGTCTGTTTGTCTATTTTTAGGCGAAGTTATGGCGCATTTCATCATGCATGTAATAAAAGCCTCTTTGGTTCACTAACACTGAACTAAAACTAAAAAATGTCCTGGAACAAATATCATTAGATTTTAAAACACATTGCATCTATATTCATCTCCAATGAATGGTATTGTGCGGATATTCAAAGCATCAGGAACACAGTTATATTAACCTTCACGAGAAAAATTTCGTACACTGAAAATATAGCAAAAAAACACCAAAATCTTGTCTAGCGGGGGCAACTGATGACTGGATTTCAGTTTGGCGCGTTATTTCACACATGTAAACAAGGTAACTATTTCAAAATGGTGGATAAAGTTTAACCACCACCAGCGCCCTCATCGGTCGATATTCTTCCCGATAGCATTGTCTAAAGACAATGCCGATAGTCAGTCAACAGTCAACCGTCAACCGCAATGGTACAAGCATTGGATGGTAGGGTCACTGGATCTAGTAAGCTTAAGCGAAGCTTACTAGATCCAGTGACCCTATTGGATGGATGTTGCTAGAGCCATCTATAATTTTATACTAGAAACTGAAAAATGTATCCTGTAATGTGGCGCCTTCATCGCAAGGAATGCAAAACCACAGCATTCCTAACAATTTTCAGGTTTGCTGTGGCAAAACTTCAATTGAATAAAGCGCTGACATGTGCAGAACATATGATGATCATCATGTTGAGCTGAATTTAAGTCAAGATATAATTTGCATTCGGATGTTATGGAAATCAGATTTCCTGAAAAATAATATCCAAGTATAGATATGAGGTATAGAGAATATGATTTTGAGGCCACTTATTCAATCATCTTTGAATTTGGCAGGGGTACATATCATTCGAGTGACAAAGTATTAACGACATTTACAATAGAAAAAAACAGGTTGGGTTTGGTAATGTGAAAGATTTTCATCAAGATTCATGCGGTAGATGATGAGTATTGTAATTTATTCCGATTCTAAAAAATATTTTGAAGTCGAATATTAGGCATTTTTTTAAATTGAAGATGGCGGATGAGCTATGTGATTTATGGTCTAATTCCATTGAAATTTGGTATACAGGAGCTTTTCGTGCCCGAGATCATGATTTTTTACCAGAATTTTATTGTCTCGGTTTCTTGTCTGTCTGTTCGCGGCACAGATCTTTTGGAGTGAAATTTGACCAACATCTTATTGAAATTGCAGATGTTCGCATAACTCCGGTGAAAATGCATTATGAAATTTTTGTTAACCTACAGAAAAAAACAAAATGGACGTGATTTGGATTATGGTCAGACTCTAATTTGGTTTGTTGAAATTATGAATTATTAATCAAATTTAGTAAGATTAAGATGGCGCCTCCAAGATCCAAGATGGCTACGAGTTTTTGGATTTTGTTTCGATTGAAAATAAGTGATAGGTGGGGGTTTTAGGGGTCCGAGATTGTGAATTTTGAGACAATTCTCAAAGTCAAGATGGCGCACGAGTTTTGTGATTATGGTTAAATGCGATTCAAAATTGGTATGTGAGGGCAAGAAAGAGGTCAGAGATAAGTAATTTTTTGTCAAGAACCCAGAATGGTGACGACTTTTGTAATTCGATTCAAAATAATGGGATGACGGATTGCCTGAATGACCTAATAGAATTAAATAAGATTTTAACGACATTTTTGGTTGTTGTTGTGGTCTGTCCAACTTGCCACCCCCGAATCTTGGTCAGGGACCGCGCCTGTTCAAAGCATGTACTCACCAGAAGAAAACATTCATAGCATATTTATGATGCAGAACGGCATTTCACTTCACGAAGACCTCCATTATATTTTGTGTCTATTAAAATATATTTCTCGTTTCAATCAGTCATCTCATCAATGAAAATAAATCTTTAGTTTCAGACTTCTCCAAATTCTTTATGATTTCTATTCCTGAATGTTCAATTTTTAATATGAATGCAATCCAAAGAAAACATTCTCAATTGAAAATGAAAGAATATTTCAGAATTAGAAATTTTTCATTATAGAGTTTTTCTAATTCTGAGAAAAAGTAATATG
>JAVJAQ010003846.1:0-19031 GCA_032362365.1 Zygogramma bicolorata
TCAATTGAGGATAGTCAGAAAATACAACATGATTCAAATAACTTGAAGGCTTATGGCAAATAAAATTGTCAGCATATTGAACTTTTCGAAATATGAAAATGGGGTGCGCTTTCTGTCAAACCGGAAGAATCATAATGTAACGAAACAGCAGTTGGAGCGCCAAAGATGTAACGAAACAGCACCAAATTAACGGCAAACTGTATCGGGGTCGTGCACTTGCCAATAATTCCAAAATGAAAACAACTCGGAAACGCTTTTTCACACGTTTAATATTCAGTAATTATTATGTGTCTCCGTAAAAAAGTTGAATCTGCAAAATTTACACCATTATGATTTTTCCTTGAACAGTTACTAATAAAGAGATATTACCTGCACCAGACCCGAGGAATCTTAACCAGGAATATGATTAGAAAACCCTATCGTCACGAGGATATAGAATTCACTCCTCCGAAAACTCAAAACATTACTGAGGAGCACACTTCGGAAAATAAAGAAATGAGGCAAAAACGGACACGATGAATTTAAAACAAAACGCGATACTTCGCATTCAATAGAGACTTGCGGTGGAGATATATAGGTAACCCATTATACCGGTTCAATAATGTATGGTTTGATATTTGCTGAATTGTACACTCTGAATACCGACAAAGCGATTGAGCAAATGAATAGGCGAAACAGTGCAATCACATTTCGAGCCACGTTCTCATAGATATATTGTAGTCACGGATTTTCGTCAATAGTTCTTGACAAAAATCCTACAAGAACACTGAAATCATATCTCCTCGCTCACTGTGCCCTGCAAGGCTCAATACGTTTTTAAGTGCGCTAGTGAATACATGTTTCAAATGAATATTTCATTCGGAAAATACCCAAATGTAATGAAGAGGAAATTGAGGAAGAATGAGACATTGATATCAGATACATCGTCATCAGATCCAGACAGTACAGGGTTTTGCAGTAGCCTATTTTGTGGTATGCATTTGTTCTATTTAGCAAATGAAAGCGATTTGTGCTTTGATTTCAAATATAAGCTATATAGAAAAAGTATATCCCAGTAGTAGAAAACTGAATAATGTTATACAACAACCCACGAGAAGTCGCCAGATGCATCAGATCATGATGAACAAGTCTTGTGCTGTTTTTATAAATAGTAAATAAAGGTGGCCGTTTGTACCATACTTTCGAAGATTTGCTCGATGAATGGAACATTCCTGCCCTTAGTCAACCAAAATTTAATTCAGTAATATATGAATGTATTAGCATGTGATATAACTGCCCAAGGGACGTTCCCAGATGCATCAGACTAGGGCTTGGTCCTTCTTAGGCATCTAGCTGTCCCTCCATTGGACAAAAACTTATCGAGGAGGATATAAGTTACCTGACGGTGAGGTCAGTTGATGCAACGAACAAAAAGTCACTTCAGTAGAGATTACCTGAAAATTGTGATTCATTGAAAATACCACTTTAATGAACTGAGTTCCAATTCCATTCACTGAAGACGAAATAAATACGGAATTGTATAATGGAATTGATTGATAAAGATCAGTTCCAGTTGCTTCCTAGGACATAATTCCGAGAAGAAATATTTCAGTGGATCTGGGCAGTAACTTTCTACTTTTTGGTATGATAGAGTAGATGCAGAATAGTTGAATTTTTTGTCCACTGTTGCTGAACACGGAACTGACTGTTCATTCATTTTTAATGAATATTCTAAGCTAGAAAACTCCTAAACATTGACGAACTATACCATAAAGTTCTGCCTGATAGATCTAAAAATGCTTGCCTTGTTATTCAAATTTGTACACGTGATAACAAATATCTCAGATTGATTTTAATGAAAGAAATCATGATTTTCGTTGGGGTTTTCATATCACTGACTTTTTTCAAATATGGAAGTATTTCCTTTTTTCAAATATTTTGCACCGTAAATGCCATCATAAAAACTTCACGAATAGAATTTAGGCAGGAATATCTGACACATGCATCATCAAAAGTGAGTTGAAATGGACTGGAAGTTGCATTTCTCAAACAGGAGATCTTTCACACTGGCAATAACTTGACCAAGTTCGAATATCAAAAACTTGTTTTTTTAATGAAACACCAATAACAAGTGATATCAGTTCAAGTTACAATATCCTTCTTAGAGCAAGTATTATAGGTTCCAATTAGTCTAAGTTAACTTCATAACTTCAAATTTGGTTGGAACGAGTCCTTATAAAGAACACCGAACGAAGAAGTTCCCTAGCCTGACCACCATTTCATATAAGTAGGGCACAACCGCAACCTACCTAACTTAGATTGGTAATATGAACGTCATTATTCATGTGAATGATGACATGCTGTGGATTCAGATATATAACGACAGGAATCCGGTGAAAGTTGTGGATGATAAGGAAGAAGGGATTGTTTCATTTCCAGACCATCTGATCGTTGTACAATCCATTCCGGAGAGAAATTTCCCCTGATTAGATAAATATGAATGTACCCATATCTAGCGTAATCATGTAATAAGAAATAGGGCATGTCATTGTCAGATGAGAAAACGATATTAAAAAAATATATAAGAATGAGATTATTCTCCGAAAAATGATTTTCATTATTCAAAATTTGTTCGCATCATCTTCAAACACCCACAGTATATTGGTCTTTCAGAACATGGCTCAAAATATAATCAAAGATTAATTGACTTACATGTAAGAAAATTCAAACTTCATTTTACGAGAAGCCACGTTCGTTCAGACCAACCCTAGACATGACGATAATATATTTTTTGGTTCCCCTCCATTTTCCCGAACAAAATGTATTTGCTTCACCAGAAAAATGTTATGAGTCGTTTAGGTCACGGTGAGTGAGCAATATGATATCGGTGCGTCTGTAGTTTTTTTTTGTCAAGAAATAGTGACTAGTAGCATGAAAAAGGCGTGACTACGAAATATTGGTCTAATCGAACGAGGATTCTCGTACAATAAAGATTGAATTTCCTTACAGGTAAGTCATTTGATCTTCGATAGTTATTCAAGTTATTCATTGATTTTTGTATTGTAGTCCAGTCTATGACCATTTTTCCTTGTATTTATCCCATACAGCACCAATTCGCATGAAAATTTGGATTCAGGATCTACATACACTCTTTTTCGAAATCTACCCTGTGCCGAGGGTTGCTTTCTCCCTGGGGGTGGATGCCACCCCTTCTTGGGGGTGAAATGATTTTCATCGGAAATAAGTGCGGAAATCAATAGATTGACTAATTCTTAGCACTTTCCGATCAATGAAGTTTTTCCTGAAGAGCAATACTTTTCGACTTATTCACGAGTGAAATTGTCGGTTTTCAGTCAAAAAAACACGTTTTCCGATCCTCTTTCGCGAATAACTGGAAAATAATGCATCTAATCGAAAAACCTGCGGAGAGCAAAATTATAGCATTCGAAAAAACAAAGGCGATTGTTCATTTGTGATGTATGCAAACCCACTACAAACTGAATAATTGCTTGTTGAAAGTCGATTGGTATTTTCAAACGCCAAAATGGAAAGTTTCTACGTACAATAACCAAAAACCAATGCATTTTTCGGGAAAAACTGGTTGGACCTTTTTTGAAGTTCTTCAAAAATCCCTTATTTTTGTTATTTTCAAAAGTTTCTAGCATCAAAACTGACCGAGGTATGAAGGAAATAATGTTGAATCCTATTTTTTCCATGAAAAAAAATTGTGAATAACTCATCCTCTCTTCCCCCTCCTTTGGAAATAATCGTTGCCTAGTGGAACTATCTG
Source organism: Zygogramma bicolorata (assembly GCA_032362365.1). NCBI lineage: Eukaryota > Metazoa > Arthropoda > Insecta > Coleoptera > Chrysomelidae > Zygogramma > Zygogramma bicolorata. The sequence continues at coordinate 3,770 of JAVJAQ010003846.1, forward strand.
TATATATACATATAGTTCCACTAGGCCTGAAATATAGTTACTATGTGTATTCTTCAATATACTAATGTACACACTCTAATTTCTACAAAAATTGTTTTTGTTTTTTCCCATAACTCGCTTAGTCTTCAAGCAATCAAATCCACCAAAAAAGTATTTTGTAGCTTTTTTCAAGAGCTTTAAGCTCATTCACATTATTTTTTGTTCCAGTTTATATTTTTGAAAAGGTTCATGCTGGAAGGGCTCAAAAAAAGTACTTTCCGCGAACCCTCACAATATTTAACTGGCCATATCTTACTCTATTTTCATCCTACAGAAGAAAATGAAACACCGAAATATTCAGAGAAGAATAGCCTTCAATTTTGTACCCTAGTAAATTTTGCATGTGATCAATACTTTTCGAGTTATTTCGAAGAAATGGTGATTTTTCGCTGAATCACGTATATGATTTTTTCTCTTCAATCTCAATTTTTTCCCAAACTACGTACTTTCAATTGATGAAAAACTCATAACTCATCATAAGAACATGAATATTCGCAATTTTTTTTCAACGAAAAAATAGGAATCAACATTATTTCCTTCATACCTCGGTCAGTTTTGATGCTAGAAACTTTCATAAATAACAATAATGAAGGATTTTTGGTTATCGTACGTAGAAACTTTCCATTTTGTCGTTTGAAAATACCAATCAACTTTAAACAAGCAATTATTCAGTTTGTAGTGGGTTTGCATACATCACAAATAAACAATCGCCTTTGTTTTTTCAAAAGCTATAATTTTGCTTTTTACAGGTTCTTCGATTAGATGCATTATTTTCCAGTTATTCGCGAAAAAAGATCGGAAAACGTGTTTTTTTGACTGAAAACCGACAATTTCACTCGTGAATAAGTCGAAAAGTACCTATTGCTTTTCAGAAAAAACTTCATTGAACAAAAAGTGCTTAGAATTAGTCAATCTATTGATTTCCACACATATTTCCAATAAAAAAAATTTCACCCCCAAGAAGGGGTGGCATCCACCCCCAGGGAGAAAGCACGGGGTAGATTTTGGAATAGAGGGTAAGTAGAACCTTTATTCAAATTTTCATACGAATCGGTGCTGTATGGGATAAATACACAGTTTACACTTTTTTCACCGTCATAGACTGGGGTATTGGCTGTTTTAGTGATTTTTTGAGTTTGTTGGAATGCAGTTGTTTGATTTTGACGTACTAATTTTCGAACCCAGAGTCAAAACGCAAGGCCTTCTTTACACTACAAACTCGTTCAACTTCTCATTCGTTCTTTGGTACCGGTACTTCGAGCCCTTTGACTAGGGCGCAAAAACCGACAACAAATGTTAGTCGTCCGAGGCGAGGTAGAGTTTTACGAGGTGAGCCGAATTGCGAGTAGTGTAGAAGAGGCATAAGGATAAAGAATTTTGTTTTATCGATGAACGTGAAACATGATAAGATTGGCAGGAGACACGAGTATCAACAACATGTTTTTCTTTCAGTTAATGATCGGGGAAAAATGAATTGTAGATGCTACTTTTGTGGAATGCATGCTTCTAGGAAACACACTTTACTCACCGGAATATCTTTATTGATACTTGCTGTTGGATCGGTCATGGCTACCAGAGAAATTGACATAATATGCTCATAATTGATATAAAGGAACATCATACAAGTGAATAGGAGTACTTGTCCATGTCTCTTACCAAGTACAGCTTCTGAAATAATATGAGTTTATACAATAGTATTCACTATATTATGATCATTCATGGTGATTTTTTCATAAAAGGGCTATACCCTTCCAATAGGAAGAATTAGATCCTAAGCTGTTTGCATTCCTTCTTTCTCAGTAAATAATGAAGAGTGCAACACAGTAACAATCAGACAGTAGCGGCCGCCTTCAAGTGAAAAATCACAGAGTCATAGGTCACACACTCACCGGCATAATTAGTGCACCAGTCATTTTCCAACAAGAGTTGTGAATTCACTGATTGAATGTTCTTCATTTCGATATTTTGATGAATTCGTAGTTGTAGTTTTTTGTGGTCTCATCTTTTTCTGATTTTTGTGTGCAGGTCGTATCGTATAACAGGCTAATCTAAATCTAAGTTTAAAAAGTGATGTGAAATCCAAAAATCTTTTGGTGGCATGTATTGTGATTAACCAAACCTTAGGTGATAGAATACCATGAAAAAAGTTCAGCATTTGGTCGAAAGAAAGGTATGTCAAATTGTTTACATTCAGTGATAACATAAAGACGATATTCGGGTACCTATCTTCGCGGTGAATAAATGAATTAAACAGCAAGTGCATTGGAAAGTGAGTAATTTAAACAATAAAGTAGGGAAATGAAAGGAGCATACTTACTGATGAACACAAAGTCAGTTCAAAATCAAATCTCCAACAAAGACAGTTGCGTAAATTAGACAAAATAACAAATCAAACAAAATCATAACGATAAACTACACCAGCCCCATCCATCCACCTATAGATGAACAATATATCAGCGATCCATATCGAGAATATTGTATACATTGCCTATAGCTAGCTTTATTTACCTACCGATAGATGAGCATTGGACATCATCACTTCACAAGGAAAACAAAGTACACAGTGAAATAGTTTGCGAAACAAATGCAAAAACCCAAAACATGAGTAGAAATAAGGAAATCACTCTGGAAGATGTTATGAACCACATGAAACATTTCAAAGAAAAACTTGATCAGAAAATAGGACACATTGAAAAGAACCTCCTTAGCCTATCACAGAAAAATGAAAACAAATTCGGAAAAATTGAAAATCAACTAATCGAGATAGAAAATGAAAATAAAACATTGAGAAACAAAGAAACTGAGAGGAAAATAAAATCGAAAAATCTAGTATTCTATGGACTGAAAGAACAAGATAAAGAAACTACTGCTCTATTGATCTCAAACATCACAGAAATAATACAAAATAAACTGGAAATCGGAAACATTTGCGAGCAAGATATTAGCAACACTTTTCGTCTGGGAAAAAAAAGCACTACAAAAACAAGGCATATATTAGTTGAGTTCCTACGCAGTTCTCAAAAACAGGAAGTTTCGAAAAATCTCAGGAAGCTCAAAGTAACAGACATATCAGTCAGTGAGGACCTCAGTCAAGAAGACAGGGAGATAAGAAAAATACTAGTAGAAGAATCGAAAAAACTTAGGGAAGCAGGACGAAACACCAAAACAACACCTTAATGATAGATAGTGAAACATTCAGTTTCGAAAAAATACTAAATCAAAAACATTTACACGAAAATTCATATTTCTCACCACCACAGAGAAGACTGACAAATAGCGAACCGGCAACACCAGTAACCCAAATAGAAAAAGAAGAGTTTTTTGGAGAGGAAAAATTAAACGTGACAAATAAGAGGAAGAAAAACCCGAAAAATATAGACAGGAGACCGAAACCGATTACATTCATCAAAGAGAAAACCGAAAACCCATAACATTGAACAAGAAGACAGAAGAGGAGGAGAAGAAAAAGCATACGAAGTCTCCAGAAAAAAGTGAACCCACACCAAAAAAGAAAGAACAAGTATCGACACGCACAACAAAGACCCGATTAAATCGCCTCCTAAGCGGGTCATAAAAATTACGAATAAAAAAATTTTCCCCATCACTGCTTTTGAACTTTATCAATGTATATATTAAACTCACACTATTCATAAATGATTTGTTGATTCTTACTATCATAATTCATTCCATTAACACTAACTCTTCATCATAACTCTTTTATGAAATTTTATCGATTTTTGTATACCTACCCATAAAACGACAACTATTTATATATTGTATTATTTCATACTACTATTAAAGAAAGTATTTTATATTCATAACCCTATACAATTTTCAAAGTAATGGACCCCTACCTACGAGATTTCAAATACTTACAAATTGAAACTAAACTATTCGATTCAATGGAAGCATGTAAAGATTATAATGATAATAGAAGTAAAATAGTTTCAATTTTCCATACTGATATCAGGAGTATTGCAAAAAACTTCGAGGAACTACAATTTTACCTATCAAAGATCTCCTTTGACTGTATCTGCCTCACAGAAACATGGAAAATTGAAAATATAGATAACTTCAACCTAGATGGATAAGACCTGTATTACAATCATGGATCGTTCAATCAGGACGACGGAACAGTTTTATACATAAAGAGCAATGTTGATCACTACACAAAAAATGTAAATATAGGATTTATTGAAGCCTTACAGTGTAAAATGAACATAAATGGAAATAACATTTTAACCACAGCACTATATCGCTCCCCCTCTCAGAATGTATATAACTCTCTAGATGACCTGAGAGCATACTTGGAGAGGCTGGAATATGCTGATTTGGTTATATTTACCGGGGACATTAACATTGACATCTTGTCAGATAATGATATTTCGAATGACTATTTGGACATCTTAAGCCAAAATGGATTTCATTCTTTAATCAATAAATTCATCAGAGTACAAAATGAGAGTAAAAGCTGTATTGATCATATTATCTTAAAAACAAATTATATCACAATCCAACGGTACGTGCAGTTCTGCGATCAACTTTGACCGATCACTTTGCAACGCTAGCATCCATAAATGATACATGGTAAATGATACTCAGGAAAAAAATAAAAAATTCACTCAATCAAAAAAAGAAAAAGTTGTCATTAAAAAGATGAATTTCGAAAAACTAAAAATATTTATTGAAGAAACAAATTGGGAAAACTTTCACACGACAAATGACGTGAATCAGTGCTGCAATATAATCGTAGAAAATTATCAAAAGGCTATAGAAAAATCAACAAAACAAATTGAAATAAAAATAAATGAAAAAAGAAAAGAATGGATCACCAACGACTTGATCAAATCCATAGAAACTAGAGACAAAAATGTTTCAAAATACGTTACGACATCCAGAAAATGAAGAACTCAAAAGACAATATGAAACTTACAGGAACAAAGTCAACTCTATGATTGAAATCCAAAAACAAACCTTCTATAGACAAAAAATTGAACAAAGTGCAAATTGCAACAAAACATTATGGGAAATAAGTAATGAACCCTAAACGAAACAAAACCCAGATTAATGAAATAAAAATAAATGACGGCACATTAACAAAAAATAAAAAAGAAATCGCAGATATTTTTAACAAATATTACTCTGATCTAAGGAAAAAATATGGCAAGCAAAATTATCACTCCTTAAAAGACATTCAATATTGAAGAATCAGTCCACTCAATCTATTTAATTCCTACGGATGAAACCGAAATCAAACTGCATAAAAACTTCATCAAATTTACCTTTTCGACGGATATCTGGATGAGGTTGAGAGTCAGTGTCGTCTGAAGTGGGGATTTCCGTGAGAATTGTCTCGTAAATCGATTTATTGGCCATCTTTCATCTGTAATAGAATATTGAAGTAATGATAAATGTCAATACGAATAGGCTTACATAAACATCTACACTCTTATGTTCCATCTGATTTACTTTTCAACTACGTTCATCATTGATTGCAGTTACTCTACTTGAATTCGTTTCTGAACTCCCTCATCACAATTACTCTTATCTATAAACATATAATATAATAGGAAACAAAAAAAACTCAGCTCAGATGGTTAGAATACCACACTATAATGTAATACAAAAAAAAACAAAAAATGTATCAGTCAGTCCAAAAAATTCAACTTCTAGAAAAAAGTAACATGGAATAATTATCTGAAACCCTCTGTTGATATATGTATATCATTCATTAACGTTAAACTCATTTACAAAAACGAAAAGGGAGTCTCCACAGCTACTTCTCTGCCTATATGGCGCTACAGCGCCTATCGCACCAAACAGGTAAAGGAGTAGCTGTAGATAGTCTATCTTTCTTCTGGTGAATGAGCAGTTGAAGTATCAAGTGGCTTCGGTAGTGTAGTGGTTAGCATATCTGCCTATCAAGCGGAAGGCCGAGGTTCGAATCTTCGCCGGGCCACCGTGCTGGGTAATCGCACGTTAAAAGGTAAGGCCTCGTTGATCCATTGCTCGCACAAGTTTCGACTTCTGAGGGTTGACGTTCGTCAGCTGTTTAACGGAACGAACAATTTCAGAACAACAACAACAATCACGAAACACTGACAGTGGAGGGGAATGGGTAAACGAAACTATCAAACAGTCTAGTAAAGGATGAAAAAAATGTATTTCATGCTCAAAAAACGGATCCCAAACTAAATCGAAACTACAAGACTGACAAAAAAAATCATCCTGACATTATCAATGCCACAAAAAGTCAATACTACACGAATAAAAAATTCAATCATCTTCCAACATATACAGGACAACCTGTATTATATTATTTCTGCACTGACCAAGAAACAATATTCTTCTGTATTCTTCTGAAAATGGATGATGGGAAAATAAATAACCCACAATCCATCTCTGAATTCGTTAATGTTTTTTTCATCCAGGCACCCCATGACACTATCAACAAAATATGCAACAAAACATCTTCTTTCTCGAAGAAAACTGATATTAGTATATACAATAGTTTTTTCATCAGATATGTGACAAAGCAAGAAATTACAGATATTATAAAATACAAATTCGAAAATAAACACTCATTTGGTTCTGATGGAATTTCTGGATATCCGATGAAAAAAATTGCTGCATGCATTATCGAACCTCTTACCAATATAGTAAATGTCTCTCTTCAACAAGAGATATTTCCATCCAGATTGGAAGATACTCTTGTCTTCTGTATTCCAAAGAAATCTGATACACAAAAAGTAAAAAATTATCGTCCCACTGCAGTCCCTCTTGTATCATCTGAAATTTCTGAATATTCAATGCTCGCACTACTTGAAGACTGCAAATGCAAACAACCCAATCAACGTGGTTTCCGTGCAGGGCTTTCCACCACAAGTGCAGTTCACGACCTTCATAAAGAGATTATCGATGCCGTCGAGTTAAGAAACAATCCAACAGGAATATTCTGTGAACTCAGTCCAGCCTTCGACTGCTGAGTTGTTTTTATATTCCGCTATTCCTAATCTCAATGGTCTTGATGTTTCATGAGTATAAATACTGCAATATTCACATAGGATACTATACAGGGTGTAACTGAATAAGTGTAGAACATTCAAGGAGGCGATTCCTCATCAAGAAAAAAATCTTCCATATAAAGAAACTTCATTAGATCATCCCTTGTTAAGATACAGCCCCTTAAAGGGGGACGCATGCGTAATGTCTGAAGGTGGACATATGGAACCTTTACTATGATTTCTACATGTTGTGTGCTTTGTTATTGATGAATTAGTTTTGTTTATTATTCTTCAATCGTTCAATGCAGGTACTAACTACAAAATAACAATAAATCCAGTTCGCATTTATGACGATGTATTTCTGTAGTTGTTCGTAAAATAATTTTTTGCTGCGAACTGGTTTATTTTGGGCAAAAAACCCAGGAGACATTTTTTGTTTAGAATGAAACAGGCTATCGGAAATAAATTTTCAAAAGGTATACAAATAATAAGACAAAAAGTTACATTGGAAATAAATTTTAGGGGTTGCGTTTTCCACCCCTTATAACTATGAGGTGAACCAAATAAATTTCTGGCTACGTGTATTTTTGGTAGTTCAAACCGTCAGATTGATTTCAATATAACTTTTTCAGTGCTTGTGAATTGGAATTTGTTCAATATTTGTGTTTGATCTACACGAACCTTTTTTTATTAACAAACATCAGGATAAGCTTTTTCTCTGAGTAAATTTTTTATGGTATTCATTTATCGGTCTCAAATCTGTGAGTTTGATTTGATTTGTGCTTTGTTTTGAAGATTTGGGAGTGAGAAAACCAAACATTATCATTCAATTTATCCTTATCATAGTAATGATCATACTATTATTTGCAAAGTACCCCCCATTCGTGTAGAAATATCCTGTAAATGGTACCTGTTTGATTCGGGTTTCGTGTGGCGTGTATCGACTTATACCTGAATAATTTTGGAATAAACTTGGCGAAAACTGATTGGAAAAAGTTAGGAAGCTATCATAATCGTCGACTGTTTTTCGCCAAGAAATTCTGAACAATATCGAATCAGTGTATGCACCAGGGTTTTTTAAGCATCTTAGGCAAGACAAAGTGGTTTCCATGTGATTCAACGCCCGACGCGACATATCAACAGGGAAGTAGCAATTTTAGATTTCATTATCTATTGTTCATGAATGATATATACATATCAACAGAGGATGTTTGCCAAATATTTGATATTATTTTTCTTATAGTAACCTACAAGTAACTGAGCCCTTGCAGCACATACTGCAATGCGATTCTGTCGAAAATCGGCGATATAGTACTTATACTCAATACCAACATATCTTACCTCGAGAAGTTCCTAACTGTACTTTTCGGTGGGATTGAAACCTTCGATGTGAAATTGAGAACTTTTTATGGAAATTAATTATGAGGCATACCATTAAGAAATTCCAAGAATCAAAAGATGAATCGATATTTTTCTACTCCATCCTTGAGTGTAAAAAGTACTTATTACTATGGGATTCAGACGAATTTGTGTCTCCAATAATAACAAAGTAAACTTTCTCCACCATAATATTGCAATTTACAGATTCCATTCCTCGCAAACCCTCCAGGAACAATCCGAAAGATTTGGCTTATATTGAAAATCATTTGTCACCTAAGTTCATTTTCCAGTAGCAGAATTTACCCCAGAATTTTTTCAACCCACTCCTCACAGAGACATTTCGTTGACCTGGACGGGGTGTGAGATATCGGCAGTAAAGGAAGCGCGTGAGAGAGAGAGTTAGTTCCACATGAGCATGTTTACATCATTAAGTGCCCACGTGTGTAATTTAGTATTTCAGATACTAACTAGATGATAAGAATAATCATTATTCTGTTTTTCACCTCATTGACATTTGTTAGTGGATTTGAAGATATTTTCTAGTGTACCCAATTAGTATAAAAGGAAAATCTAATCATCAACCAACTGATAATTATACGTTGATTATGAAGTTGGCGCATTCGTAAGGTACACTTGACATTTGAACATCGTTCGTAAAACTTGAAGACTGGCTAGCGATTGTCCAATCAATCTTTTCGTAGGATCACGTTCAGGAGAGATTTTACACATGAGGATGTCAATGGCTTCGTTCAGCGGTGCACAACCGTTGAGAATAATCACTAAACGTGTTGAGCCGCTGCTCAACGGTTTCGAGTGATCAATGGTGCAGCGGTCCGTTCAGCTGAACAAGTTGGCACATCACTCAACGGTTGAGCACCGCTGAACGAAGCCATGACTACCGAGTCGTACCTGCCAAACTGTACTCGAATTGGAATTCTCATTGACAGAGTGGTATTCAGCCAGCCGTCACACAGGAGGAGTAGTGATCTTCGTTCGTGCTGACTATTATTTTAAGGTTCACAAAATTATTGTAGTGGATAAAACCTATTGGTGTTTGGTTATAAAGGTTAAGTTTCGTAATGAATATGTTCTAGTTGGCTGCTTATATCGCTCCCCAAGTTCTAGGTTTGATATATTTTTGGATCATTTTGAGGGCTGGGCCGAAAATACTTTCAATCAACAGTGTAAATGTATATTGGTAGGAGATTTTAACTTGAACTATCTTGATGTTAATGATAGGTCAGTACAAAACTTCAAAAGTTTCATAAATAACCTAGGAGTTGAACAGCTCATCCATGAACCAACGAGAGTCACTTATAATAGCAGAACGTTGATTGATTATGTTTTAAGCTTTTCATCTGTGAACCAAATACTTTAGAAATTTCAGTCAAAATAAACTTGAACTTCTGAATGAGAACTTAATAACTTGTAACTAGAACACTAATTTAAGTGATGTCGATGAAATATATCATAACCTTATTACAAAAGTGAAAGGGCAAGTTGATATTGTTTCTCCTCTGATATCGGTTAAATTACAAAACAATCAACTACCTTGGTACGATCATGAAGTTACTAATACTGCAATTAACAGGGATAAAGCTTATAAAAAATTTAAAAGGAGCACAAATGTTGGTGATGAACAGCTTAACTGGGCCACTTACAAAAGCTACAGAAATGAAGTAGTCAACTTGCTAAAACTAAAAAAGTCTGAATACTATAAAAGGAAGATTGATGAATGCTCAAAAGATTCAAAGAAAATGTGGAAAACTCTCAAAACACTTATTAAACCTCCTAATAGTCCTATACCTGATGAAATTATATTAAATATGCAAAGAATTGTTTCAAACATTGATAAAGCAGAAACTTTTAATAATTTTTTCATTGAAAGTATTATTGATATCAGTAAGTCTATTCCGGAGTCAACACCTTGGTCAGCAAGAGATCTCAATACACTCAATTGTGAATTATCGGAATTTAAACCACTTACCATGAAGGAACTAAAATCAATTATTTGTAGTCTTGACAATAAATGCAGCGCTGATTTTATCAATAACAAAGTTCTCAAGAGTATTTCTTCAGTTTTGGGTCACGTCATACTTGACTTTGTTAACACCTCTTTGAAAAATGGTCAGTTTCCAAAACAACTTAAGATTAGTACAATAGTCCCTGTGCCTAAGATCAGCAATACTAATGAAGTCATTAACTTCCGTCCTATTAACACACTACCATCACTTGAAAAAGTCCTAGAACTTGCTGTTTACAACCAAGTTTGTTCATATATTGAAGTCAATAACTTGCTGACTGATCAACAGTCAGGTTTCAGGTCTAAGCATTCATGTGAAACTGCACTTCAACTTACCTTGTCCAAATGGAAAATGTTAATTGATGATAATAAATTTGTTCTCGCTGTATTCCTGGATTTCAAAAGGGCCTTTGAGACGATAGATATATCTATTCTCCTCTCAAAGTTGAAGTATTACGGAATATCTGGTAGAGTATTAGAATGGTTCAATAGCTACTTAACGGATAGATCACAGTGCACTAAAGTAAATAATATACTCTCAAGTTATAGATCCATTAGTATAGGTGTCCCACAAGGTAGTGTACTCGGTACTCTTCCATTACTATATTTTATATATATTTCATGTTTTTAATACCACTGAATATTGTATGAATAATATTGTGTATGCTAGTGCTTACTATAATTTATATATATATATATATATATATATATATATATATATATATATATATATATATATATATATATATATATTTGTATATTAGGATGTCTATTTCAATAAATATATTTTTATTTCTTTCTATAGTTACGAATCATTATTTTGGTACCCAACGAGATCATTATCAACCCCAAAATTCATTACTACACAATCATGAATGAAACATGATTCAATTCAATTTTCCAGCTCGAGCCATACCTAGTCTCTATTGTATACATATTACTCAACCAATTCTAGAAATTTCAAACAGCGTTTCAAAATTATAGTGCTTTGCAGCCCTCTCCACCAGAACCGTTTTCTCGGAAATCCACACAGGAACTAATTATTAGGACTTTCGTGAGGAAAATTCATACTCAAAATCAACGAATTACTACCGCATTTTGAATGAGTATTGCAACCATAAATTTCAACACGAAACAAAATTATTTTATTCAATCACGCTTCAGTCATGAGGAGGAAAAGAGTGGTGTTTTCTGTAGCGGGCATTGCTAGATTTTTTTTTCTGCCATGTCCCCTTTGGAAAGTCACAAATTTCCCTGTGAAATCCGGTAGTAAAGCCGGCTCCGATTGAAACATTATTGATTTGTTTCATGAAAGATCTGAAAGTTTTTTTGTGAAGTGGCTCACAGAACATCAAAAAAGAAAGTAATGGTCTGAGAAACAATTATTTTCACACAGGGTGCCCAAATGTTACGTTGATTTTTGTTAAATTCAGTCGAAGTATATGCAATTTCTTCCGTCTGTATTCGTATTCTACATAGTATCACCATCCCAGTGATACCAACATATCATATCTTATTCCAAGGCATGAGTAAAGTTGATTCACATCATAAGAGAATCTAAGGTCCTTTCTGCAAATTTTGGCTCATTCAAGATCACTCGGCGGGCGTTCCGATGCATTTGACGGAGCGTTAGACGTTATTCATAAAGCGTTAAAAACGTCTAACTTTGACAATACCAAAATCAATGAGGGTCAGGATTGCCAATAGCAAAATTTCTCGCGCCAGGGATCACTCTTGTAGACGGGAGTCAACACAGAACCCAGCTCTGTGTAATGATATTCAAATCATTTTTCCTGGTTCTATGCCTCTTTACTTCAAATGAATCGAAATAGATCGTCAATGAGACTTTGTTATTCATTAAATTGTACTGGTCTACACTTGAAGGGAAATACAGGTTTTCCCGGTGGAGGTTTTCATTATCACTACTTTGGTTCGGGTTTGAAGGCCGTCGTTTCTTGGAATTTATTCCTGACGTTTCGCTGGCGCAAGTGGCTAGCTTCTTCAGAGGCTCATATATCTTGAGATAAACTCCCATAAAACTGGTGCAGATGGTGTAAACCTCCAAGAGGCATCGCCATCTGCTGGGTGACGACCAAAGTCTCAAACTCCTACTGCCCAAGGCAGAGGAGGCCTCTTACAGCGGGCCATCGTACGGCGAAGTCGCAACAAATAGCCCGCCGTGATCGAGAATCCACTCCGGTCAACTTGCAGAAAGCTGCAATCCTTCACAGAAATCAGAATTTCTATGTTCGAAATGATTGCATTCACAAATCAAATCCCAGACAGCTGTTTCCACCCACCCAAACTACGCACATTCTGCTCATTTATTATAGTCGCCAAGTGATATGACAACACACAAAATTGGAGGATAGGCAAACTTGGCCCGCCATATCATTTGATATGACACCCTCTTATTTTTTTGTTAAATATACATTATAAGGTCGGAGTCAATCGCAGAACTCATGCATTAAAAAAAAGTTTTGAGTGACAATTCTATTGCAATTCTAATGTTCATAGGTGATTTGGAAATTTCTGGAATTTGGAACAGCTGGTCCAATTAAAAATTGAGGTACCTTCCGAACAAAGTGTAGTCAGATCTCACTTTCGTAAAAAAACAATGCCGCTCGTTTGGTAACGAGGGGCCACACAAATATTGTTTATGAAGAAAAATCATCCGATTCATATATCCCCTCAACCGGATACCTTGTCCCGTTCAAAGTTCAAACGAGGTGACAACCCTTCACCGCTCCACTGTTTGATGACCGAGCTCTTTTGAGTGAAGATTCTCTATTTTTCATGAACATGCTCATTTTTCTATTTTCACTACTCGAACAATCGTAAATATACGAAGTATTTTCCTAAATTTACATTATCTAATCATCTTATCAACATTTGACAGAAATTCATCCCATGAGGCAGAGCATTCTGAAAGTTTCTAGTCTGCATCATCACAACACATGCTCTGCAACTGCTGATGATCTACTTATGTCACGTTACAAATCAGTGAAATAAAAAAAAATCATTCAATTCAACACTCTATAACAAACTACCTTGCCATATCAGATCGATGAATGATAAATGTTTCGAAACTAGTGTAAAAAATGGTACTCGAATATTGTTTTCATTTCGTTATGGAGTATAATCAAAATTTGAGAGTGTAACGATATGTCAAGTTTCTATTCACCCATGTTTTGTCATCAGATTTTTTATTGGATATGACTATCATATATTCATATAGTTTATATTGTAATATGTTATATTTTGTGTATTTAGAAATTCTTATGTATTACTTTGTTCCATTGACTACTAAAAATTATCTTCTGTATGTTTGACATAGTCAATGAACTATCTATCTATCTGGACTGAAACCCTTCATTTCAGCTACGCACCTAGTCAATCTCTTTCCATTGTCGTACCCATCTTTCTTCAGAGTGAATGTTATCAACCTATGGACGAGTATTTGCAATGCTGCCATTTTATATCGTGGACAATACAACAATATCAAATGACAGCACTGCAATTCCTCGTCCATAGGTTAGTAAAATTTTCTTTCGAGGTAGATAAATACGACAATGAAAAGAGAGTCCCTAGGTACGTAGCTAAAGTCATCGGTTTCAACCCAGAGATACTTTACGAAATAATAAGAAAATGTAAATTTAGGAAAACATTTCGTGAATCTTCGACTTTTCGGAAAGATGAGAGTAGCAAAGAGTTTATAGTAATCCCAGATATTCGATAAAGCACATAGGAAAATTGCAAAGGAAACTTCTTATGATTAGAACAGCAACTTGGTATTCCGAAAGATTGCAAAAAAACTTCTTAAGCCTGAACTGGCGGGCTATGAAAACCTGTTTCGAGGAGTATTATGCACATATGAGATACGGAAAGGTAGAAAAGTCCAGTGTCGGACAATATGCTCGGGGCAATAATACACCTTACATTCAGTAATAATATACTGATTGAGAACAAGCCTCTAACAAAATTTTTTGGCATCCATATTGATAGTAAGCTCAAATTTGATGGACACATCAAGCATCTCAAATGTAAGATTTCTGCTGGATGTTACGCAGTGAGAGTATCTTCATAGAATTTGGGATCTAAAACCGCGAAAACTGTGTATTACGCCCTGATAGAGTCCCATCTACGGTATGGAATACCTTTCTGGGGAGTCAGCAATTCTTCGGCACTTCAATCAGTCTTAGTACTGCAGAAACGGGCTATAAGGTATATGCGTAAAATAAAACCCCGTGATTCATGCAGAAACGTTTTTGTTGAAGAAAAAATATTAACAGTAATCGCGTTATTCATTCTAGAATCAGTTTGCCTCATATACAAGAATGTGTCATTGTTCGAGGTTTCACGCAGTCATTACAACACCCGTTCTAATATGTTGAAATTGCCAATCCCCTCAACAAATTTGATCAGAGATTTGATTTATTATAATGGGGCTAAGATGTACAATCACCTTCCCTCAGACATAAGGGAGGCGAATATGAACAATATAAACTTTAGAAAAACTTTCTGGCAGACAGGCCCTATTATAACTTACAATGATAAATTTGAATGACAAGATGCACATTCACCCTAAGGAAAACAACGGCCAAAAAACAAACAAAAGAAAAGATGCATATTCGGGTCTATGTAAGTTTCTGAGTGTAGCGTTACTAGTATGTACGTGTGTATGTGTGTATACGTATGTGTCTATATGTGCGTTTATAGGAATAAATATGTATATGTATGTTGTGTACAAATGAGTGTTTGTGTACGTTTGTATATTTTTAACGACACAGAGGATATTTTAACTGCGTTTTTGTGA